>BMAT01008636.1:106601-126477 GCA_019649035.1 Elysia marginata | reverse complement strand
CAGAAAAAGATTGGGCGAACGACTTTTGCTTAAAACAGTAGTATGTATGTATGGTCATATTAAAGCTGCTGTACTACTAGCATGATGTTTTTTTAGGAGTTCTTTTTTCGTTATACAAGGCATTATTCAGTCTCTAACTTTAATTTTAAATGACGAGTTCACTCCCATAACTGCCAAATGAGTCACTTAATATGATTTTTAAGAGGATGCACGTTATACAATACTGATTGCAACTCAATGTCTACAGCATTTTCCTCTTTCTTAAGCCTATACTAATATAGATTGTAGTTTGGTAGCTATAAATATGTTTACAGATATAGTGTACCTTGCATAAGAGATACGCGTGAGCTTTCTTATTAAAAGCACCCCTTGAACGCAGACCGTACAATTATGCGAAGAACTCGGTAAACAAATAAGACTCGTGGATCACCAAGCATTAATTCACCCTGTGATAAACAGAACTAATACGGTCTTTTTTTGATTGTCTTACTTCTTTTTTTAATGATTAAATATGGGCAGATCGCATCTATCGCCTGAGTTTTCATTACATAGTCATCCAACACTATCGTCATGGAAGAAATAGAGAGAAAGAGGGAGGGAAAGAGAGATAGAGAGAAAGAGAGAGACAGGGAGAGAGAGACATAGACAGAGTGAGACTGAGAGAAAAAGACAGACAGACAGTGAGACAGAGAGAGATGCACAGAGAGAGAGAGAGAGAGAGAGAGAGAGAGAGAGAGAGAGAGAGAGAGAGAGAGAGAGAGAGAGTTAAAGTGTGTCTATGTGTAATTAATCTACGTGTAATTGTCAATATTGTTACTCCTGTTTTAATCTTTATTTTGCGTATCTATGATATGCAACAGTAAAAACAAATTTTCTTACTGGATGAATGAAGCCCATGTCATCTTATGTTTTAGTGCTATAATGTTTTAAACAGGGGGTCGTTTTATTCACCCTTAGCATGTTTAAACGGATGTGACGCAATGGTGGTGATTTGGGTAGATTCAATTGAATAAGTTACATACAGTTCACACCAACAGCGGTCAAAAGTATTGCAATATTATTTTGCACTTTTTTTTAACCTGGGCATGTCATTTTTATTCTTCTGTTTTAGTCTTAGTGCCCAGTATCTGCGTGTCAAGTTTGAAGATCTTTTGGCCCTAATAACAACATTTTGGGACGAAATGTCATGGAAGTAGAGATCTGAATCAAGTTGCAATTACTGGTTCAAAAAGAAAATTAAAAATCTTTCAAATACTGCGGTTGTTTATAGTACAGCGATGTGTGTAGCATCTTCAATGCTTGCTTTAAACCAAACTTTAAACCGAATTCCAGATCAGCGGCACGAGAACTAAAGGTGTGCGGCCTCTATCTAACCGAATGACCCACGATGATATCAGAAGTAGGACTTACGAGTTGGTACACATTTGCGTGAATGCGTGTAGGCTCTAACAATGTGCGCAATATGTTTATGGTTCGCGGCGAGCTGGGGTGTTTAGTCGATAAAAATTAATGAATCAAGCGATGGCCAACTTTTAACACCAGCCTGTTGTCAGTTAGTATAAAACCTTCTTTATTTAAACGAAGTGATTATTCGCAATGTCGTTAATGCGACAAAATATTATTTGCAATAATCAACATGCAGGAAGCCAACCGGAATGCAAACTTCTATCTCCTGTTAAAAATGGCGTCTAGCATAGGACTAGATGAGCGATTTTCTTTCCCATAATGATTGTTTTTATGCGCTCTAAATCTAATTATGTAGCTAGTGCTACACTTCCATTTCCGCCCTTTTCGCTGCCAATTGACGGATACTAGTTGTGTATAGAATTAACGAGCAAACATGATTTTTCAAAAGTTGACCTCAGAATCCGATTCCGCTCTTCACTCTAGTGCTGTAAGATACAAAACACACATGTCTTTTAATTTGAGAAGAAATCATTAAAAAAAAAGTTTAAATGTTATCCCAACAGAGCTATTGCCCTCTTTGTCTGTTTGTCTAGCTGTAATCAACTGTCTTTCTATCTCTCTGTCTGTCTGTCTGTATGTCTCTCTATCTATATATCTCTCTCTATCTCCCTACCTCCATCTCTTTCTCTCTGTGTGTCTTATTCGGTCTCTCGATGTTCCTCCATTCTTTTACCTCTGCATCTCTATATCTATCCCTCTCCATCTCTCACTCCATATCTCTGTCTCTTTCGCTCTCTGTATCTTTGCCTCTCTTTGTCTTTCTCTCTCTCTGTTTGTATGCATTTATTTCTATGTTTGACTCCTTCAGTTTCTCTGACTCTCTCTCTCTCTCTCTCTCTCTTTCTCTCTCACAATCTCAAATACCTTATCAACAGCCACACATACAGTTATTGCTCTGTGGTTGATAATGTAGGAAGGCAGGGATTAGTTTAAAACAAATATCAAATTTACATTTTTTGTGCATAAAACTCTCTATTGTTCACGTGCTTTGAACAAAAATTAATTTGTAGTGCAATTTTTCCCCAAAATATTTAATGTTGTAACCAGTGTAACTGATCCAAACCGCCATGGTTCTCACATCTATCTGAGCCGGGTCACGTTGGTTTTTGAGAAAACACCAATCTCTTCCGCCTTCTTTTTGCAAATGCGCACCCTTTTGTGTGGCATGACAGAAAAAAATAATATTACGCAAGATAAATATAATGCTCTTGGAGCACTTTCGGTGCACAATTCAGCGCCAATCGTGAGAATAACGTTGTTCGCTCGTAGATGTAGGTAAAAAAAAGCCATGTCTAAAACCATTGGCATTCTGAACGATGCATTGACACTATATTAAGTAGCCGTACGTTGCGTCAGACAAGCTACCGCTATACCACAGTTTTATACTATTTATTGACCTTATACTAAGTAGCCGTACGTGGCGTCAGACAAGCTACCGCCATACCACAGTCTTATACTATTTATGGACACTATACTAAGTAGCCGTACGTGGCGTCAGACAAGCTACCGCCATTATTATACTACTTGTTGACATTATACTAAATCCCCGTAATAGGTGTCAGACAAGCTACCGCTATACCAAGTAGCCGTAATGGGCGTCAAACAATTTACCGTTGTGGCACAGTCTTACATTTTTTGAGTAATCTGTTGGACTGTCCCATAGTTTCAGTGCAACATAAACGATTTAGTTAAACACAGCGGGGTGATTTACTCATGAGGAGGAAATCTAGCCAGTCATGTGTCAAACACTGTTTTATCTTTATATGACAGCTGTGGTGGGTACAAACAAATAAAACCTTCTGAAGACAATCATTTCATTAAGAGACAGTGAACGAAGAGAGACAATGAGGAGGAAGAAATAAGCAGAAAAATAGGAAAGTTACTTTTTCACGGTGTGCCTCTGACACTGCTCAGTCTTCTGTTGTATCCAAAGCCTTAGTTAAACAATAGTGATTTGATTCGATTGACTGACAAACCAAAAGCAAATCCTATGAAAGACTCGTTTTGTTTGCTCTAAGCTTTACATATTGCCAGCTAATTATGTGAGAAACAACTTTTTGTAATATCGGACTGGATAGTGAAAAAAACAAGAATGTGATGCGCAGAATTATGTTACGGAAGGTGCTGTAAGTATTCCAGGACGGTGGTTTTTCCCACTGTTCCAGATTTGCTCCATTTTCTCCGTTGCTGGGGTTGATACGGACCGATGAGGTTGTAGTCCGGCAGCGAGTTTAAAAATAGAATGATGTTGAGTGTAGCCTCAAAATGTTGTATCATAACAGAATCGCATGCTGTTCATTTCTCTGACACTCCTTCACCATCCTTTCCATATAATACATATATTTCAATAATAAAAAAAAGAAAACGAAACTGAGATCTTACGACATCAAACTCAGGTCATTCGAGGAAGGTGCTCATCGGGGCGCGGAAACCTTGATGGTTCACATAACAGGAACAAAACTGCTCTCGTGTCAGCGCACATGTGGTAGATCAACGAGGAAAGAAACTGTTGCTGGAATGCACACACCCCCACAGGTGAACGAGTTTTGGTGTGGTTTGTTGTTGTTGTTGTTGTTGTCTTTTACAGTGGGTATATTGCACGGTATAGCCTGATCCCAGGCCGACTCTGTGGCCTAGAGGTAAGACACTCGCTCAGAGATCGGGAGGCACGTGTTTGGATCCCCGGCCTAGTCAAACCAAGGACTTTAAAATTGGTATTAGCAGCTGATCCGCCTAGTGTCTGGTATAATAGATTTAGTGTCAGTCTGGTTGGCCCGGTGACAAAATAATGTGACTGGGTGTGGTGGACGCAAGCGCTCCTTACATTATAGTGTGGCAGCACGCTTTCAATTGTCCCCAGCACCGTCTCTGATATAACCTTGTAGTTGAAAAGAGATTTTAAAATTTAAACAACCAACCATCAAGCTAATCCCAGAAAAATGTATATTGATAAAAAGAGCTATGATAAAATTCAGCCATTAGAAAGTGAAAACTCAAACTAACGAAAGAATGATGGTCTTCACTAGACCTCTTCTGAGTTCTCTAACCAACTAGCCGTAGAACACTCAAAATAATCTTTTCAGGAAGTTTGTTTTGAACAAGGTTCAAATTTTAACTTCTGATGAAACGGCTGACTCTATGCATCAAAATGATTTGCGACGAAAAAAGAAAAAAAGAACAGGCCTCAAAATAAAATCAGGAAGGAGAAAAAAAAAGCAAAATAAAAAAAATACCAGTACATGATAGTGATGATAATGATATTAATGATTGTTATTATTGTTGCTCTAAATATTATCATAATTTTTAGTATTATCATTGTTTTTATTATTGTTATCCTTATTATTTTTATTATTATTATTATTATTATTATTATTATTATTATTATTATTATTATTATTATTATTATTATAATTAATATTATTATTATCATGGCGATGATTATAATGATAACGATGACGATGATGATCATGATGATGTTGATGATAATGATGATGATAACAATAATGATCATTATAATTGTTATAACGAATATGATGACGACAACGATGTGGTTAGTTTTCTATCAGTCCGTGTGGATAAAGAACATTTTTAAACCTTCATGCAACAGTTTTCCATAGTAATAATAGTTTTGTTGTTGTTGAAGTTTTATAAAACAATAACTTTGAGTATCAAATTTTACATTGGACAAAAGAAAATTTTAATTTTACCCGAAACTTATAAATTTCCTAACAATATGGTTGGTCACGTAAAAAAATCTTTTAGTGATTTAAACGGGTTTAAAAGTAGAAGATGAAAAAAAAACTTTTTAAATATTCTCTTTTAACTGTCCACATCTGCGCAGTCGGGTCGAATTGCAAGACATTGCTGCAGCAAAAAGAATAATAAGGGCCCTGAATTGGAAATCTTAGTGGTGTCTTTATTGATCAAAAAGTTGCTCGCACCAATATAAGGGAACACTCACATTAGTAAAGTAATAAATGAGATGCAACCCAGCTATTCAAAAATGTGTTTGATGTTATTCTCAGCAGTGTCACAAATTTTTAGGAAAAACAAAAATCTTGTGCTTTAGAGCTTGCAGGATCCTAATCTTTATATGTGGCTCGATACGTGTTTTTAATGAAACGATTTTAGGGCACTTTTAGTACGCTATTCTGCACCAACAGTAAGAACTATGTAGTAGATATAGGTGAGCTTCTATTTTCATTAGTTAGTTTCAGAGGTTGGTTGGTTGTTTTAATTTTAACGTCTCTTTCAACTACTAGGTATTATCAGAGACGGCGCTTGGGACAATTGAAAGCGTGCTGACACATTGTGATGTAGGGAGCGCTTGCATACACCATACCCAGTCACATTATCCCGACACCGGGCCGACCAGACTTAGCACTAAATCCATAATGCCAGACACTAGGCGGATCAGCTGCTAATACCAATTTTAAAGTCCTTGGTTTGACTCGGCCGGGGATCGAACCACGCACCTCCCGATCTCTGAGCAAGAGTCTTACCGCTAGGCCGGTCTAGTTTTAGAGATAACTAGCTGAAGAGTTAATATCGGCGATGGCTTTTCAAGTGAAGGCCGCGCTCCCCTGTTATCCTCAAACGTAACCACGAGGTCATTGATTTGCTGTTCTACAATGATATTTGCTTTTACCAAAAAAAAAAAAGAGGGCGTTACGAAACTGCAGGGTTGGGCTGGCGAAAACGTTGTCTCGATAACGTGAAAAACAAAAGTTGATTATTGTAGCGTGTAAGGCCACACGGAGAGAGAACGGCAGAGGTTGTATTTAACGACCCAATGATAAAATTAACATACGAAATTTAAAAAAAAAGAATTTTCTTGCATATTTACGTCTCCAAGCTTATCTCAGTTCCTAAGACTGAGAAAATGCAAACGTGTTTTCAGACAGCTAACTTATTAATTTTATGATAAAACGCATTTCGTATTTACATATTATGCAATATGATAATCAGTTATGATATGACATGGACGTCTTTAGGAAGGAAGGGGTGTATCGTACACGTTATGCTAATGTTTGCAGGTCTCCATCCAGTAAAGCGATATAGTTTGTGCACGAGACACGAGCGCACTTAGAGATATTCAAATTAGTAATATGGCTTGATGACTATAAAAAAAAGTTCTTTATCCTTACAATAGGATCTTGTAATGCCATGCCGCGCATGAGGTGCTTGACTTTTCCACATGATTGGAAACGGCGTTCCTAGCTATTCTAAATGTTCCATCCTGTAACGGAGGCTTGTAATCTGATTCATCATTACATCACACCTAGACGACATATGTTTGCATCACATGCAGGAAAGCGACAGCTGAAGTCAGACTCAACAATACTTTGCATAATGACTTTCTTACAAGATTGTATATAAGTCGTGACGTTCACACAATCTACCCAAGGAGGTCTTTCTAAAAGATTGAACAACTGTCTCGTTTCGGTCCTTTCCTGTTTCTTATTTGTCCAGAAGGTAAGACTTTAATGATTCTCACAATCAGCCGAAATGAGTCCGATGTCGCAATTTTCACATGAGATGGAGACATTTTTTTTCTGTGCTTTCAAATGTTAAAAACTAAATTAATTTATAAAAAAAATATGCAGAGTTTCTTTTGACTTCAGATAAAATGAAAACGAAAAATGATCTACTTTAATTGGCGTTGACTCCAAGTCAAGTTTGCGATATCCGACTCATTTCCACTGGCCGCGATAGAAGATTTTTACACTGACAGCTACCTGATTTGTCGACAGCTGCTACCTCGGCAGTAGGCCTCAGTTGATGGAAGGACGGTAGATCTAGGGGGACTTAGGGAATTAATAACTTTAGATTTCATTTTAATTTGAAATATCACTCAGTAGCATTTCGTACAACTTGATTAGAGCGCTATTAAACCAACCGGAGCAAGGAAAACAAATTGTTTTCATGCTAACTACAAAAAAAAAACATTGTTATTTCCGGTGGTCGTGTCGGCAAAGTGGCTGCCATTATAACTTTATCGCCTTCAATTTGGGGCTTGAATCCAGCAAAACAATTTTGATAATGAATAAGTTAGTTACAATCTTTTTTGTTGGCAACCCTTAACTTTGTTAGGCTGTTGCGTTTCTTTTCATTTCTGCATTTTAAATTTTAAAATCTTTGAAATTTTAAACTTGTTATATTTGATTAGCTCAGGTTCAGAAAGTGAAGCTTGGTGGCTGGCTCTGTCCAAAGAACAGTGGGAAATAATTTTTTTTCACGTGTTGAAATTGAAACGTTTTAGATCCGATCATTTTCTGCCAAGTCTTTTAGCGCAATTTGTTGGTTACGAATAACAATCTAAATGTGCCTTATTTTGCACCTATCTTTCATTATATCCACTTTCCAATAACAAAAACAAAAACTGTTTGAGTTTTCAATATTTCCTTTGCCCTCACAAATCAGACGAAATTGTGTCGATCTTTAGCTTTCTACAATAGCTTTCTATTTTAAGTGTAACACATGACTATCGATTTACCAGGGTGAGAATTTATTACTGTGTAAAAAGCTAGTTCGATTGATCAGACAGAACAATTTCCTTATAGGTTTAACATTTTGAATGTTTTTAAAGTCACACGTCGATATGAAGTGTATAAATACTTTTTAAAAAATGCAGTTTTTTAAAGTTTTCTTGTTTTCAACAACTTATTTTTCCAAATCAAAGCTTTATAGATGAAATAACCGATTTCACGCTTTTAGAATTCATTGAAGGACTTGAGAATGGTTTTTTTTGTACATCATCGTCCGGTTTTACCTGCTCACAATCAATTTGTTCCTATCACGCACACACTACTACTCTACATTTCTCTTGCAACAGTTGTGTTTGATGTGATTGTAAACGTTCAAATTTTTCGCCATTTAAAAAAACGATCGATAGTTATAGTATTGATCCGCCGAATGCAAGATAAAGACATTATATCGTCTTTTAGTTGTTCTTTTTATTTTTGGTCATCCTGATAAATACTCACGAAAGCAGAGTCGAGCCTTTTTCAGAGCCTATTTAATACGGCTTTCTGTCAAGCCGGCCTTACATCGACGCGTAAGTCGCTAGAAAAAAACTCTGTCTAAGTATAAAATCAGCTACATATTTTTACTTAGGAACGCGCCATGTGGACGCGAAAACGGACCACCAGTACATGGTAGTAGAAGAAGTTATCGTTGGCTACACCTTCATATTATAATTATAGTTGTTGCAGGCTACCAGGTCTTCATCAGTATTAAGGACTATTTCATATCCACTATCTAGTTTCGTAGCTGGACAGTTTTAAAAAATGTGATCTGTTGTTTCATGAGCCTTGCTACATCGTTGGCACATTAGAGAGCCTTTCAGTTCCCACTTGTACATCAAATAGGGTGTCTTTGCATGACTTGTTCTAAGTCGGTTGGTTATCACCCAGTGCTTTTTTTTTAAGGTTGCGAAGCCTGGAAGAGGTTGGGTTGGATTAGTTATTATACTTTCACTTGTTGGAATATTATTTTCCAATTCTTTCCTCCATTGCTCTGTTGCAATACAGTTTTCAATATTTGCATTGTAGAATGGGGTTTCTTCGGATCCATTTACGGCTTGAAGCTTTCCTTACGGTATGCTCGTCATGTGAAACGAGATTTATGCGCTTAAGTGTGATATTTCACTAATTACATTATCCAGGTGAAAACGTGTACCTCACTATAAAGCACTGCCTATAGTCAGGTGCCCATTTACCACGCGGATAGACTGAGGAAAGTCAGGATAGATTGTTTTCGATTACAGCATGAGTCGCGGTTGGGAATCGAATCCGCAAACGCCGAATCGCAAGTGTGACACGAAATTACACTGATTGAGTCACGCTGCTCCAAAGGTAGCCTAGGGCCTACACTTAATTCCTAATGTTATCTAGAGAACAAATGCAGGTTGTATTCACTGATCACTCTAGTTGGTAGTTAAACCTTGAACTACTTTTCCAGCTTTTTTGTTGTTTGCTGGCGGAAGCTTAAGCGTTTTCATTACTGTAGCGTAAACATTCTTGTAGACGTAGAAACCAGCGGTTTTCTATATTGCTAATGAGATTACATTCATGCTATACGCCCCAGTTATAATCAAGGGCAATGTCATTAAGTTAGCACGGGTTCATGTAACAAGGGCAAAGTTTCTCATGTCAACAAACTCTTTCTATAGACATCTTTGGGAAGTTTAAAGATGACAATGTCAAGTTCAACATAGTTTATGGGCATCATCGCAACTGGAGCAAGAAACGAGATTACCTTAAAGCTGATGGTTAGGTGTAATATTATTTATGTCTGTGAAGTTTGGTTTATTTATGCGGGAAGAAAGCGAGTTCAGCAAAATGTACGTAATACTAAATTATTCAAACTGAAAAAACAAACAAACAACAAAATATATTAGTGCAGCTATAGCCTTATGCCATTAGATGTAATGAAAATTTTAATTCAAAAATATTACAATGCTGATATCAAGACATAGCTTAGTGAAAAGAGAAAATATCGTCACCATCCCAATGCTATGAGGTCATTTTGTCTGTGTCCACCACATATATTTTATTGTAATTAATATAAAAAATAATAAATTTGTTACACCGAAAAAAAACCCGATCAACTCTCTGCATTAATAATAGTAGACCCAAGGATTTTGTTCTTGTTTTTCAGTTCTTTTTCTCAAAAATCATCCCAAGGTGACATAATTGAAGCTTTGCGTGATAAGAGCCACATCTAGCTTTAGCCGTGAAAAACAATCTAAATAGAGTGAAAAGCTCCTTCTATCATAACCAATTTGCATCTCTAAAGCCAAAGATTAGAATCTTTCTTGTCTGAAAGTGAAATAAAGAGCGAAGCGTAGGAATCAAATAGAATAGGGTGAACGAAACCTAAATCTAACCTAAGAGCTTATACAAGGAAGTAAATTAGTTACAATTATTTCAAAATGTTAATCTTTCCTAAAACATATGAAATAAAAAAGTCATAGATTACATCTACATCTAAACATGTAGACAGCTATCTTCCCTAACACCGGCTCTGTGACCTAGCGGTAAGACACTCGCTCAGAGATCGGGAGGTGGGTGGTTCGATCCAAGGCCGAGTCAAACCCAAAACTTCAAAATTTGTATTAGCAGCTGATACGCCTAGTGCCTGGCATTATGAATTTAGGGTTAAATCTAGTTGGCCCGGTGTTAGGATAATGTGACTGGGTGTGGTGTACGAAAGCGCTCCTTACATCACAATGTGGCAGCACACTTTCAATATTTCTAAGCGCCGTCTCTGATATAATTTTAAAGTTGACTGCAACGTTAAAAATTGAACCAACCAACCAACGAATCTACCTTCCATGCCAGAGGTGAGCAGTCTGCACTCATTACTAGCGAGACACCGTTAACGCAATGTCCAGGCCAGACTGAGTGGGTTTGGTGCACTAAACGACCTGTCCTGACCTACAATGTCAGCAAGTGATGAATTATCACCCCACACAATAACGACAGCTTTGTCTGTTACAACGTCTAACCTAAATAGACGCCACTCACATTGAAGAATCAGTGTCAACGTATTAACGCTTATACTTTGGTCTAACTAGATTTAGGTTAACATGTAGGTCTAAACTAAGCTTCAAGTCTTAGAAAAACCTTGGCTGCTAGAACGTAGTGTAAATGCCCACGTAGACTTACCTGTTCTGACATAAATTTATACTTCCTTGTGTCACTGAAGACCCACTTCGTCCTTACCATCCTTTGTTCTTGTCTAATTCCGAGGCGTACTCGCCTGTCTTCTTCCTTATTATGGTGCGCTGTTCGACTATCATCCTTACCTGTATGTCGCTCATTTGTCAGTGCTTCCCCTTTCCATTCTGTGTTCATATTATTTCGTTCGCTTCCTCATCTTACTTCCCTGTTTCTGACTGTGATAAGTCCTTGTAATCTTGCAGTCCAATACACCTTTTTTGTTAATTGTTGCAGCGCATATTCCTTAGCAACGCCAAAATTATGTTTTTTGAAGTTAGACCTAGGCGCGTTAGTTTCTGTCTAAATTATATACAGCCTACCTTTTTAGTCTAAGTATAGGCGAATAGGGACAGAAATAGAGGTTTGTTGTTCTTCTTCTTGTTTAAGTCCTTGTTTTTGTAGCTTTTGCTGTTGTTTTTTCTTTTTCGTCCTTTCTTCTTCTTCTTCTTCTTCTTCTTCTTCTTCTTCTTCTTCTTCTTCTTCTTCTTCTTCTTCTTCTTCTTGTTCTTGTTCTTGTTCTTGTTCTTCTTGTTCTTCCTCTTCTTCTTCTGCTGAGTGGTATGTTCGTCCAATCTCTTGTCTGGCAAGGCGATATTGCCGGCGAGTGGTGCGGGTTCCAATCTTACTATGTCCATGTTATGTCTTGTACTGCCTTGCTCTGACGTTCTTCTTGTCTGTTGCTTGATCGAAGTTTGTGATCGTCTTCCTTTACTACTATACTCTCTCTCTCTCTCCCCCCCTCTCTCTTTCTCGCTCTGGGTATGTATTTCTCTGTCTCTCTCTATGTCTGTCTCTCTCTGGTTATGTATTTCTCTCTCTCTCTCTCTCCCTCTCTCTCTCTCTCTCTCTGGCTGTCTGTCTCTTTATTTTTTCTGTCTATCGGTCAGTCATCTGTTTTTCTCTCCCTTTCTCCCTTCTTTCTTCTGTGTGCTTGCTTTTTTCTCTGTCATTCTTTCTGGCTCGTTTCACTTCTTCCGTTAAACTTTCGCGTGACAGTTTAGTGTGGACGAGCGTATTCCCCCTGTTGTCTTACTCAAGCACAGCTAAGCTTGCGCTCATTATCTGCTCTGAGAAGCCTGACCTTTCTCCTTTTCTTAGGATGTGGTTTAGTTTTGTTACACCAGGCTTTATTTAATTGAATAACATAGATTTTTAGGAAAAATATTAATACCATTAATAGTAATTTAATAAAAGGCAGTACTTATAAAGAAATAGAGGTGACTAGCTCTGTAGTTTTGTCTGTTTTGAAATTGTTATTCTACCCTGCTATAATAGTTGGTGATTAAGATCAGGATATTGTAATCTCCATGGGACAAACACAGATACAACAATAAATATGTCAAAAGGTTTTAGAACTTGAAGTTTAATCAGTGCTTAAAATGTGTCCATTGCTTACGTCAAACTCCTTTCGTCGTGATGCATTCGTCGAACTATGTTTTCCCCAGGTTAGAATGTTTTTTGTTTTAGCCATTAGAGAGCTCACGTGTTTGTCAATAAGTCATTTTATGAAGAGTGCTTTTCCAGAGCCCAATATGAACTCTTCCTGTACTATCATCAGGCTGTGTTGTTTTATTACACCAAGTCAAGTAGGCTATTTAGGGTGTGTCTCGCAATCTGTCCAAATCACCAGGATATCAATGTTTTCACCTTTTAAAACAGCAGTATTTTCAAGTGTGTTTTTAGGGTCGGATCTTCCTAATGTCATAAACTGCATAAAGTTATCAACGTTTTGTGTGTACATATTAGAACTTTTGTTCGTCCTAATTGTTCAGAAAATAGGAGCAAATGACATTTAAAAAATTGTTTTTTCAAATTACAGCTTTGGACGTCCGTCTTGTTAGGGCTGATAAAGATACACTAAATCTTACTCGTTTTTTTTTTACTTTCAATCTCAACCATTGAGTTTAATGAATAATTTTGTTTCAAGTATATCGACTTTTATGCCAAGAACCTCTATTTCGGTAAGTGTAACTGTTCACTGAATAAGAAGTAGAAACGGAGGGGGCTAACTCTACCTAAGGTTTCTTTAGATACCTTTATAAAGCAATACTCTTTAAAATACATATATTATATAAACTGAAATATTCCAGGCTAGAAAGAATTTTTTTTATTTTAGTTGTCAGCTATGTATTGACCATGTGGGCAGTTTTTCTTCCTAAGAAAAAAGACGTCTACAAAACAAATTTTCAATAAAAATTTTTTTTCTTTGTATCCATCGCCATGCCTCGATGTTCATGTGTACCAAATATCATAAGATTGATGAAATGTTTCCTAAAATTAACGAAATTAATATACGCGACAGTTGCACGATCATGTAACCGAGGCTATTGTCAAAAAAAAAAAAAAAACATGTGAAGCGTGGCCATAGTAGTAGTGACCTCAGCAAGGAAAGAATCGATTATAAAAACAATATTAAGGTAAGGTAGGTCTTGTTCTACATAGATCTAGTTCCTAATAATGTTAGTTACGTTACGAGGGTTCCGTATCTTTGAAAAGGTTGAATGCCATGGATCGCCAGCCTTCTCTTTCCATCGTCGCTTTGGTAGGCGGAAGGACAAAAACTTTTAGCCTAGTTCCGCCCGCTTTCCAGCTTTTACTGCTCAAGTGTAAATTAAGCCTAATCTAGAAGATTATGTTGATCTAGAGTTTGGATCAGATGTAGATCTAGCCTAGGTTTTTTTTCTTCCATTTTAGGCTCTACCTCTTAGGTTTTCTTCTTTTTTCACCTTAGATCCTTTAGACTCTGCTTGTCAAGTTTTTTTCAAGTGTTGGAGGTTATGGCCCTTTGCAGACTTTATAGCCATAAAAAGCAATGCAAAACTTACATTTCATATTTGGGTGAGAATGCGTGTAGATCTAAGTCGAATACTGCTGGGTTTCTTTTCACTTCAACATAATTAAATGTGGTATTATCCGATTAATATAGAGGTGGGAAACGCTAAAACATAATCTAAACTATTTTTAGAAAAAAAAGTATCACTAAACAAGATAGGCCTACATGAAAAAGACATCGCTCTGCGTGATGTTATGTAAAGTGCAAGAGCAGACATTTTGAAGGCAGCCTATCACAACTGAAACATCAACTTATTTCTTTCAACATAGTGGAATATTTACATAATACTGTGGTTAGTGAATAGGTCTAAAAACAATAAAAAAAAAAGGATTATGATTACCGGTATATTAGTTATGCTATTTCTTATCGAGTAAAAAGAGGAAGGAACTGGTATCGCACTTCTACAACAATGTTTCTTGCCGCTCTACCGCTTTGTTATATATCTTTCTTTCATTAGATGTCTTTGTTCATTTCTGTTCGTGTCTGTGTGTGTGTGTCTCTCTCTCTTCCCACCCGCCTCTGTCTATTGCAACACCCTATATGTCTCGTTCTCTTTCTCTCTTCTTTTTTCTTTTTGACACTTTCTGTCTCGCTTTCTATCTTTGCGGGCCTTTAACTTTGTACGTTGGTTAGACTTTTTGTCCCCCCTCCTAATAAAACAAAACTAATATAAATAATAGGCCTACTCGGAGTTCCTCTTTCCGTCCGCCAACCAAAGACTCCACTCGCAACGTGTCTTGTGTTATGTCACCCCAACCCCATTTAGACCCATATAATCGTATAAAATTTCTATAGCAGCAGTGCCTACTGTTTCCTTACTTGGGTCAGCTTATAATACATCATAGAAAAGAAACAAGATCACTAATAATTATACGGGTGTTAATCAAATAATCAATGCCTTATTTATGCCCTATTGTTTCTCTCATTACACTATTTCTCGCCGAGCCTTTCTCTCTCTCTCTCTCTCTCTCTCTCTCTCTCTCTCTCTCTCTCTCTCTCTCTCTCTCTCTCTCTCTTTCTCTCTCTCTTTTTCTGCTTCTTTCAATTCTCAGCTCTCTGCATGTCACACGTTCATTAATTTTGTGCATGATGTTATCATTTTAATATCCTTTTCAGCTCCATTTAACTCCTTCTCTCCATTTGATCTGGTTTGTTTACTTTTATCTCTTTCCACCAGTTTTTGTATTTCCTTTTCGTTTTATTTGCTTTTATTTTCTTCCTGGCGACCCCTTTTTTTCTTTTTGGTCATTACCGAACTATAATTCTTTATATTAAATTCAATTTGAAACATGGGCAGAGAACACATAGTCCTTGAATAGCTCCATCTTATCTTCTCTGTGGTTGTGCAATGTCCCATGTCACACGTCATCAACCAATTCATCAGATTCACTGTTTATTGTGTAACCTATTATATTTCACAATATACTTCGTGGTTTCTATTAAATTTATCATAAATAACGTGCCGGTTATGCAAGAGAATCTTTCAGATGCGTATACCACATGTGAGTTTAGTTGTTCAATTTTTTTTTGTGTCATCTAGTCTTTCATGTTTTCGCGCCTTATATAACTGCAAATATTTATGTAAATTATTTGTGCGATCCGGTTTTGTGCATACTAATCAGTGTTGTTTATATAACTCCGCGTGCGCCATGCCTAAAGTGCAGTTGAAGTTGTGCGAAATGATATTTCATTTTCATGTCAAGCTTAGCATAAATTAAACAGATTTCAGACAAACACTCGTCATAGGAGGCTTTCTATGTTTTTTTACGATGTTTTTACAGAGAGAACATTCGAGATACGCCCAGCCTTGACATAGTTCTTTGACCTTATTTCGTGACACCTCATTTGATGTCATTTTTCTTTTGCTACCGAATTCAATTTGTGATTGTTTAATTTTCACGAAACATTAAATTTCTACAAAGGAAACATGCAGAAAGATGATTAAAACATAATGTTTGAATACATGTTTCCGAGTAAGTGACGCAGACGGAAAAAATAATATCGCTATTACCCGTCAAAGAATTATTGTTATTATTTTAATTCAATTTCAGAGCATATTTGTAGCGTGTAAGATATACCCAGCCTTAGCATACTTCTTTGTCCTAATTTCCTGACACCTAATTTGATGTTATTTGTTTTGCTACCGCATTTAATTTCTGATTGTTATTTTCACGAAACATTAAGTTTCTAGAAAGCAAACATGTAGAAAGATGATTTGAACATAATGTTCAAAAAGAATGCTTCCCATTAATTGATGCAGACGGAAGAAAACATCGCTTTGATCCGTCAATGAGTTATTGTTATCAATTATTCTATTTCAGTTTCAGAGCACAATCGCTTCGTAAAAGTACGCTGGGGTTTAATGGAGTCTGATGAACATGGCTCTAATAGATAGGATGACACTGTTGTTACTCATTATCATGTTATATCATTTCAAATCAGTATACAAAGGGGCTTAACTAGAGCCTTTGTCGTTTAAGTGTGGCGTCGGGGTCTAGTGGTAGACGCTCGGCTTTCAGAGCGATAGGTGGTTCGAGTCCTGCTTTCGGCAGGTCGACGTTTAGTCCTTGAGAAAGGCTATTTACACACATTTCTTCGCCGCACTCATGCGTTAAAGGAGTACCCGGCTATAGGCAGTGAAAGATCTTGTCAGTGTGTTAGAGTGATGTGCTCTATTAACCGCTCCTCTGTGAGTTCAGAAGATGATTTGGTTGGTATTGGCCTGTTGGGCAAACCTGTTAAGTGCCTAGTGCACATTAGTGGATTAAGCGCTATATAAAAAAGTCTCTTTACTTTATTCTTTAAGTGACTGTTATAGAAAAAATCGGCCTGGATATAGGCGCCTTCAAGTAATCGATGAACCCTGTGTATCTTTCTCTGTCTTGTTTCATTTCCGTTCGTCTATCTGTTCACCTTTCTCTATATGTATTTAACGCGTATTTTGTAGTATTATAAACAGTTTACTTTATAGTATAGAGCTTTGAGAAGGTCCTGGTTTTTATTAAAAAAGAAAAAAAAACACGACAAAATCATCAAGCATATTAACTCCCCAAAAAAATCGTAACGACGGCAGCAGATAAACCTTCCAGACTTGCTATATACACCGCTATGCAGTTATGCAATTCTCACTCCAATCTATGCACATTTGATTATCTTTTGTAGACAAACTTTGTATCAGTTCCGAACTATACACTTTTTGTTATGAATTGCTATATGAATGCAACAAACAAAAGTTCAACTTTTTTCAATAAGACATGGTCTTATTAGTCAATATGACTATTGGAGAAGGACAAACATAGTAGCCAAAAATAAAAGGCAAAACTTCATTGTTTTTCTACGTTCATTTTCTTTTTAGATTTTACTTTTTAAAATTGAGAGTTTAAGAAAGTTTCATCCTAAAATACAAAATACAAAAATTTCAGTGACTGATTTGAAAGTTGCAATACAGTTTTGTATTAAATATCTTTGTTAAAATTTTCTATAACATCTTTTATTTTTTAACGTCTCGTATTCTTAAATCTTTACATATGAAAATATGACTTGTAAAACCGTTATCGAAAGGATCTAGATAATGTATTTGATTAAAATAGGTCATTGATTAGACGTTATTGCCGATAAAACTTTAAAATGATTGCCAGACATTTTGGACTTCGTTATGTGGAACTGCTGGAGGAAGCTCTTGGCTATTCCATAAATTTGTTGAGCCGGTTGGATCTATGTTTAGCCAGACAGTGGCCAGAAATTTCCGAAATTCCTTATCTCTAAGTTTAATAAGAAATTTCCGAAATTCCTTATCTCTAAGTTTTCGAATAGCCGAGAAAGAAGAGGCCAATTTGTCACCGCATGGCACAGTCTGACATCTATATGGGGGGAGGGGGGGAGGGGGGGGGGCTTCTTGGTAAAAATTTGAAGCACAAGGGATTTTTGAGAATTGTTAAAAAGCTATGACACCCCCCTCCCTCTCTTTACCAGGCTTACACTCAACAATCCCCCTCCCCCCACACACACACCCACGACCTGCTGTGCGTTCTTTCTTTAGCAGGTTTTCGTTCACAAGTGCCTGCAGAAGGAAAGAACTGGTCAAATTATTACCATCGGCCATAACAGGCCGTGTAACAATTCAGCTGTGTGTTTCTTAAGAATCAAAGTTATTGCAAGACAAAGATGTGCCGTCAAATTACCAATACCGTTTCAAATGGAGGATATTAATCAATTTATTTATCTTTGCCAGCACTACTCTCAGATTTTACTGCTGTAAATTTTAGTTTAATTAGCTGTAGGTTTGGTTGTTTTTTTGCTCTCTGCGATACATGTATCGTGGTTATGGCGCAAAGACAGAAGATAATATATTGTCTTATCATTCACTTATAATAATTCCTTAAAATTAGAACTACATATAGCGCAGTCTAGATTTAAAATACAAATTATAGACATGGCGTAATTTATGTTTAACTATAATAAATTGCTAAAGTCAAAACCCTGTGTAGCCTAGATATGCATTTTATTTTGTGTTTACTAAAGCTTTAAATACGCGTTCTTTATCTATGAGGATTTTGCATGGACCAATGAATACTTTCCCGTTCGTTATTTTCATTATTCTATTTCTTCTTTTGATTCGTCAGATTATCGCTTTTCAAGAGGTTTGGCTGTCACAACAGTATCAGTATTGAAATTCATCTAGCTTACATGTGAAATATTGAATACCCTAACATAAAAGGAAGAAAGCTTTTGGGGAAAATTATTCCTGGGTAGACTGTTAAAGAGTAAGAACATCATTTAGCACAAGGAAAAAAAAGGCTATTTTTGGCATTGAAACTTTTATTTCCTCCAGGCGACATCAACAGAAAACTACTTGTCTGAGATAAGTATTCAGTGATATTGTAAAAACGCTCATCATTGACAAGGCAATCAACTTAACCGAAAATAGAATATCCTTGGAAGAACTTGCTGCTATAATCCCTCAAGTACAAGGCAACAGATCTAACCTAATATAGAATAGTCCCAGAAGATTTTTAGTACCCCCAAGTTCAGTTGGTCTCAGACCTCAAGCATCATGTCGGCGAAACAGAACCTGGTCCGGGTCGCAAGGCTGATGAAGCTCGAGCACCGAGGACTGCGGGAGGGGCTGGGGGAAGCGATGGGGACTTTCATTCTTGTGGTGAGTACATGCGATGGGGACTTTCATTCTTGTGGTGAGTACATGCGATGGGGACTTTCATTCTTGTGGTGAGTGCATGCACGTCAAGTGAGTAAATGTACGTTAAGTTGACTTTACTGTTCTTCGTTGGCACTCGAGGTTCTGTCAGACATTTGTAAACTGTTATAAAAATGAACTTTAAGGTATATAAGTAAACATTAGCTCAAAACTGACTTACATTGAAATGTCCATTTTGGCAATGACTCTCCAAGATCTAAAACCCATGGAAATTGTATAAGACGCAACCCTTGGACTACTACTGCTACTACTACTGCCACCTCTGCTACTATTACTACTACTTGTACTACTATTAGTACTACTATTACTACTTTCACTACTGGTACTGCTACTTTCACTACTCGTACTATTATTACTATTGATACTACTTCTGTTACAACTACTGCTGCTACTACTACTATTTATGATACTACTACTATTACTACTACTACTACTACTACTACTACTACTACTACTACTACTACTACTACTACTACTACTACTACTACTACTACTACTACTACTACTACTCTTACTACTAGTAGTACTACCACTACTATTAATGATACTACTACTACTGCTGCTGTTACTACTGCTACTACTACTACTACTATTACTACTACTACCACCACCATTACTACTACTACTACTACTACT
>BMAT01008636.1:14942-30511 GCA_019649035.1 Elysia marginata | reverse complement strand
ATTATTATTATTATTATTTTTACTATTATTATTAATATTATGATTATTATTATCGTTATGAATATGAATAATATTTTTGTTGGTATTATTATTATTATTATTATTAATATTAAAAATATTATTATTATTTATATATTATTGTTATTATTATTGTTTTTATCAATATGATTATTAAAAATTATATTATTATTTCTATTATTATTATTATTAATATTATTATTTTTATTATTATCATTATTATTATCATTATTATTATTCTTATCATTATTAATGTAACCATTATCATTATTAACAATGTGATTATTATTATTATTATTATTATTAATATTATTATTGTTAGCATCATTATTATTATTATTATGGTTATGATTGTTGTTTATATTATTGTCATTATTATCATTCCAACAGAAAACTAATTTTACGTTAAAATCTTGTGTTTTCGCCTCGTAAATAGACAGAGATCTAGATTTCATGGAAAGCCATTTAGGCTGAAACTTTAGAAAAACGAATCAAGCTTCATATAAATCCAGACTAAATTCTAGATCAAAAAAGAAGAATTGAAGCCTGCACAAATTAATTTTGTTTCAAACACATATGAATGTCTTTTATCTCAAACTGTGTCCAAAATGTTTTAATAGTTTGTTGAAGATTTAGATTTTTATATACAAGATCTTGATGACTAAAACTAGCAATCTAAACCACTAAAGGTTAGGTCTAGGCATTTTGAATCCAAATTGGTCCTTTATTTTTACCTAGGGTATAAAAATGTTTACACTTCTTCCTTAGTATTACAAGCTGAGTATTTTTTAATTCAAACTGGTCCTTTATTTTGACCTAGGGTATAAAAATATTTACATTGCTCCCTTAGTATCACTAGCTGAGTATTATGAACTAAAAGCATGAAGCATCCATATTTTAGCCAAGGAACAAACGTCACAAAGAAGACGTGTGTTCAACAAGCCGAGCAGAGCAGGGTCTGACAGCAAGAGGTGCTAGCCGAACGCACAAAAATTCCTTCGAAGGGCTAGAAATTCTAAGCGATGGTAATGAATAAGGTGATTGAACATAATTATCTAACTGCAGCAGTTACAAAACTATGATAAGGAAGGAAATGAAATGCAGAAAGATACATGAAGTTCCTCTGTCCCTCCAAGTACTTGAGTCTAGATGGAGATTGTTTGGACACATATTAAGACGAAGTCCGTGTATTCCGGCAAACGAAGCAATGCTGTTCTGTTTTGTAGAACACAAAAAAAGACAAAGGAGTAGACCAATAACAACTTTTCCAGTTACTTCAAACACGTTCCGGGAGAGAAAATGACTTTAACATCACAGAAAGACCTGGATTTAATTCGAGACATTGCAGAGAACCGAGGCAAATGGAGGACCTTCATCGCGGAGATAGGAAGAGAAGCAGTCAAAGCTGTGAGATCAGACGACCCTACATGATGATGATGATGATGATGATGATGATGATGATGATGATGATGACATGCATAGAAGATGGATATAAATGTAATGCCTTGAGCCCAGGATTATTGAATCAGATGACACAATTTTCACTTCCAAAGACGTTGTTTGCTAAATCATTTTTATGCTTCCAGTCGTCAAAATTTTCATAAGATATTAAAACTTTTTTAGATAAAAAAGAAAGAAACGAGGAAGCAAATAAATCTACAATGGGTATTTTTAATGTCCGACTTCTGACTATTTTCCCTAGCCAAGAGACTAATCTGTTTGTTCAGAGAGGTCAAAATTGGCACACTTCTGCCTACCATTCTGTAAAAAAATAGTAGGTGAAAAAAAACTCACAAAACAATTTGCCCCGCTTGGTTTTATGGGTTCTGTAGAATTTAGCTTAGATCTATATTTAAAGTCTAGATTAGGAGTTTTTTCTCCTTTTTTCATGTGCCCGCCCTATTTAATATGTTTGACCAGGTGGGTTAGGGTTTTAATATGGTTACGGGCATGCATAGAATAAATTTTCCTTACTTGAAATATGGGGTTATTCGTTTTAGTTTTAAATCCTAGTCCTCCTCTCAAGAGAGACGTGAGGGAGGCACTTCCTCTCATTCCCGATCCATTATGAGAGTGAATTGACCTGCGTCACCGCGGAGAGGTCGAAAGGGTTGTGCGAGGTCTCTGCTATGGTAAATATTAGAATAAATAAATAACTCACCTTCACTATGAAACTCCTTTTTTTAAGGAGCGTATAGAGAATGAGATTAGAGGTAAAACAAGAGTAACGTCCCTTTTCCAGAAGACAACACTCCAAAATACTATAGTGGTTATTGTAATCTAGACCTAGACTGTAGGGTAAGTTTTTTTTTTACTTTTATAAACGATTTGACATCTAGAACTTAAAAACTATAGAGCTAAATAAAAAGTTTATCTTCAAAATAAATCTGTCGCATAAATTTTAAAAGATTGTAATAGTTGTATTGATAAGATAGTGGAGAGACACCAGGAAAGTTCCGCTACTCTTGTTAAAATGTCATTCCCTATTGGCGACATGGCATAAGCTATGTTTCTCTAAGTGGTAAGGCGATGGGTGCCGAAGCATCTATAAATGGAAGGTTCAAATCAAACTAAAGGTAGACATTTCGGGCATTTCCACTAAAAGCCTTCTTCTCTCCACTGCTAAATTAATACCTTTAAAATCGTTCAATTATATGATGAATATCAGTGTTTTAATTTTCCTAATCTATCTAGACCATACAGACTTTAAGCAGCAACGTGTGAGTATGACGCGAACGTCTGTGGGTTTATTTTTAGAAACTGGTTTCATTATTTTTATAGTTTCCTCAATCTGCTTTCCCGATTTTCACGTACGCGTAGTGAGACACGGTGCGTGTGCTAAAGGTCTCTAGTAAGAGAGAGAGGAGGGGGTGTAGGCCAAGTTTATGAAGAAAGAGAGTGATCAATAAATTTTGGAATACAGTACATTTTGCCTTTGTCACCAGCTTTGTTGTCGTATTTAATAAGGTAGCCTTTACCACCTCATACCGGAAACGTACACTAGACATTCTATTTTTTAAGAAGTAAGAGTTTGGTCTTACCGCTGCGAAGCATTCCGGAGCGTACCTTGAAATATGTTTTGTTTTAGAAAATAAATGAAAAACAAAAAACAACATATTCGGTCGAAAGTCAGAGGTAAAATTAGGGCAAAAGTATGGGAGTCTGGTTTGCTTATGTAGTGTGGACCATCTTCTGGTCAAACTTTTAACAATTAGCTGAATAACTACTCTTTACCTTGCATCAAAGTGTAGGTTATCGACCTCTGTTACAAGGTTTAACGTTGACACTCTACAGTAAGATAAGGTTCAGCTCAGAAGGGGTAGTAGGTAGCTTTAATAATGTTCAGAGAGGAAATAAAAACCTCAGTCTTCTATCACAATCATTGGATGCTAATAATAATTATGTGGCCATAACAGTAAGGACTCCAGTAATAGTGTATTATTAGAGAGTGACAGATTTGCTATTAAGATAGCGTGATTTATTCCTAACCGAAGGTTGTGTTTTTCAGGACATCGCGACGGTGTATGGACTTGTAATAGCTGAGCTGGTTAGACTCATGCAGATGAAACACGTACAGGCCCTTGGCAAAAAAAGAAAGGTTTTCTTTTACATGCGATTCACTGCGTATCGCGAAATGCTATCAACCCCGTTTGAACGTATATTAAGGCTATCACATTAAGGCCTACATCGAGGAAATTAACAATAGCTTCGATTGTTATCTTCAGAACGTGGTTTTTAAATACTTTGCATATTTTCCTTTTATGTGTTTTCTTCTTGACTTTTTGTGAAGCTGCTGGCCGTCGTCTCCATATAGGTCTATATCTTCTAGCTACGACAGTAAGAACAAACCTACAAGCCCACATGTCTCGGCCCTGTCTTAGTTTTCCATAGTAATGAGCGCAGTGCGTTTCCCCTACAAACTTCTAATTTTGCTGACGTAACGGTTATCTGTGTATGTTTCCCCTTATAATTGCTGAGTCGATTATTGTAGAAACAAAATGAGTTTTCCATTGTTTAAGCACGTTTGCCCTCTGCATTTTTACGGGCTTGGGACCGTCACACAATTATCACAAAAAATTGTGTCGTCGCATTACTTAATGTGAATTGAAGACATTGTTAAGAAGCTAAAACCTATACACACATTTTGGAGTGTCTTAAAAAGGACATATGAGGGAGCGGTAGAAAGATCTGAGCAGTACCTCGGACCCTCAAATCCATTTAAAACAGCTTATTAGACATCTTATTTACACATTCAATTCTTAAAGTTTTGGCTTCTCTGAATTGTTGTGTGGTTTTCTCAAATCTCTCTTTCTGGCATCTATCTGTTTTTTCTTGTTTTTGCATGTTCTCCTTTGCTGAAGGCAGAGAATTTCATGTGTGAATACTGTTAAATCTCCTGGTATCTTGATCAAAGTGATAATGTTCGGATTGGAGTTCTGGACAAACTTCTGGAGATGTGCGTGAAAACTCTCGCAGCAGTTTGTTTTTTCTTGCTCTGCCAATAACTACGTGGTAAATCGTTCAATTTCAAAAGGTTCTGGCTCTAAATTCAGCGACTTTTGCCTGGTTTCCTCTGGTTGCCTTACATATGGTGAGAAAAAAAAGGGTAATATTTTTTTCTTGCAGTCACAAGCATGTTATAGAGATCAAGACCTTCATGAACTTTTCTTGGAAAGTCTTTTCTACACGTACTGTTGGTTAGACGCAGTATAAAAAAACGCCCATTTGTGCTTTATATATTAAAAATGAACAAAAAGAGTTTGTTTTTTGTGTTTATTATCAATATGTGAGAAACAAACAGGGTTTGATAACTAAATTTGAACAATAATATTTTGATTTTAAACCAGTGATTCAGAGAGAAAGAGGAATCGTAATTTCAAGAAATAGAGAAAATATATATTGGTTAAATAGAATAGTTCAATAAAAATTTGAGAAAGAATCGCTTGCTAAAAATTTTTACCAATCTAGGTTTAAAAAAACAACTAGTATCTCATATTATAAGTTGAATAGTCTAGAGATTTAACATATCAAATGTTAATATCAAAGTAATCATGTTTAAAAAAACTCTAAGAAAGGCTTTATTCGGTGAACTATGACTATTGTCATTTAAATATACTGTGTTTTTAAATGTTAAAAAAACTAGTGCTTACTGAAACGGATTTTAAAAAGTGAAATAGTTATTAAAATGATGAAACTGCACTACCCAGTTTTAAAACGGGTTTGCTTGTAATTGTTCTACCAAGATTTCCATAAGGCTACATGTTTTTTTCAACGTCAATTTTTGTAGAATTGAGACACGTCTCTGCATTTTGTTGTAAATGCTTCGTTGCCTTAAAAAACATTCTATGTTAATACATTTTGAATCTTAATATTATAATACTAATACTTGTAGAGTTTACAACAATAAAATATAGCTGAGGAATTTCAGAGGTCTTGACACACTCAACTGTAAAAAAGGCAAAGGACAACAAATGCATTAATAAGAAGGAATTGAAAAAATAGGAAATGTAAAAGACAATCGACATTGATATTTTAAAAAAACACGCGGCTTGAAGAAAAGAGTTAATGCTTGCACTCAAAATATGAAAAATATTGTGTAGAGAAACAGAAAATTCACTGTTAAAAAACCAAGACTGTATTTTTATAGGGTTAAGACTAGTCGGCCTATCAGCCAATAATAACTTAGTATTTTGATAGGCGTTTGTCTGTCCACGCTTAGTTTAATGACTCAAAAAGAACGTGATTGGTTTCTTGACACAAACTGTCCATGTTCAAAACGCACAGCTTTCTGAGCTTCAAAACTAAAATTTCAATAATTTTTATCTTTAGCTTCCTAGATTCTATCTATTGGAGCGGAATTGTGTATCGAAACGCTCCAAAAGCGCTTTTTAAGTGGCATATTTTCTTCCTATCCTACCACAAAAAGGAGTGCGGAATCTTCAACAAGGAAAGCGGAAAAGATTGTATTTACCAAGTCGTAACATAGATTTAAGTTAGACCCATTGTATAACTTAATTATTACAGGTAGCGATGTTCGCTTTGTTGCTTTTAAAACAATTGAAATTATACATTTTCCTAAAAGGTAGCATCGTTGAATAAAGAAGTTTCTTTAGACTTTAAAAAAAATATATGTATAAGAAATTGTACAAGAACAAGAATGAGATGAAAGATATATATGCAAGAAAGTTTCTTAGTAAAAAAAAAGTCTGTTAGACAAAAAAAACAAGGCATTGTTTATGACTAGATAACAATAAAGTTATTTTTTTTCTGCTGTTAAAAATGTCGAACGGTGTAGCCCTGTTTATCTGCTGCTATGTCTATTCGCCTCTGCGACGATGGTGGAATAGCATTTTGTGTGTTCCAGAATGAAACAGTTCGTGCTACAACTTTTACAAAATGTTATGAAGATGATTTAAACATAGATCCACAATTTATGATTCTGGAACATCAGAAAGAATTCCACTCTTTCGAGGAGGGGCAAGGGGGGGGGGGGTATTCTCACTCATAGTTAAGGCCAAATTTTGCGTGTGGTGCATTCTCAGTAACTACACAATAAAAAAAATTATGAAATTTTCTAGTGCTATATAAATGACATGTAGTATTGCGATATCCTCTGGGATATAGAAATAATCTGCGTCCATCTGCAATGCCACCACATATCGCAAGATCTTTACTAAAACTTACACTTCAAGGAGTTCAATGTTTGTTTGACTTGTTTTAAAGCTACCTATGCCATGATTTTAACAAAGAGTTCAATCTGTTGCTTCAGTCCAAAAATGTGCTCATACATCCTAGCAATGTAATCAGACTCTATCTTTGAAGTTGCCCAAACGGTAATTGGTTAGCTACATAATCAAAATCTAGATTCTTTTTACGACCCTTGTAGAAATATATCTGCTTCTACCGTTTCCTTGGTAAGCATTTCTTTTGTTTTCTTCAAACAAAGATTTTTTCATCACTTGTTATTCCGATAAACGTCAGGTTCTAATAACACTCCTTTGAACAATTCCATCAATCTTTGTAGTCCCCTCCATGAGCTACAGACTCCCCGAAATGTCCTCTGCATAAAAACATCAATCTGTGCTGTCCTCTCGATGAGCCTTTCTTTCGTGTGCTTTAACAAAGACTTCCCGTTACGTCCTCAAAACAAAAACACCAATCTCTGTCGTCCTTTCGATGAGCTGCTGCAGCCCTTGTTACGACTTAGCAACAAAAAAACAATCAATCTTTATCGTCCTCTCGATGAGCTACCGCCTTCCCGTTACGTTTTTTGAACAGAGACGCCAGCCCCAGACCCCAGCCTATATCAACGGCCAGAAGTTCCACGATCTCCACAGCAGTGAGGATGGAGAAGCCGAGCAGCAGGCCCAGCTGACCTCCGATATCTCCCAGCAGCTTGTTCCAGGTGTACGCCGGTTCAGAGCTCACCGTCTCCAGGATGAAACTGTCGTAGAAGATTTCCAACACGACGTAGGAGGAGACGAGGAATGAGTTGAAGTCTGAGATGTTGGCGGCTTTCCCGCTCTTCTGGATCCGAGAGACAGTTGTGTTAAAAGACGGCTGCGTTGGGAACAGGCCTGTAGATACTGACGTAGTGAACGTGGATTGATCGCACGCAGGAGGGCAGGCGTCAGAGCAGCCCAGCTTGTTCTCGATGAAGAGAACTTGGGCTCCATCCATGCAGTCAACATCTTTAAAATTGCTCGAGTTACACCACCGGACCCCACCTGCTATTTTTTTACCGGTGGCTTTTGCGAGTGCGTCACCGTTACACGGGTAGCCTGAGTCACAGCAAGAGCAGTTCCGGTAGACAAACTCCTGGAAACAAGATTTCTGACAGCCGTTGCGAGAGTAGCCAAAGCCTTCATCGCTGAAGAGGTTCTTGGTGGTGTTGGCCTGGGTGTCGAGACAACTTCCAAAAGGAGCTGAGAGGCGTTTGATGTTTGTCTGGACAGTGGAACAAAAAATAATAATGCAAGAACAAAAACGCCAGGGTCAATAAGAAACAAGAGATAGCGTTGTTGATACAATGATTTTCAAACTTGATCAAAAAGTAAATTTCATTTTTTGGAGGGTTATGTACTAACTAAATTGAATCAAACATTTAAAATGTTTAATACAATGAAAGTTAAAAGGTTATCTTTTTTGGCTGAATTGTATAAGTGGTATGACAGAAAACTCGCCACAAGTTCGTTTAGAAGGTCTGTTGTGATTACCAGTGCAGGTGATGAACTTAAAACTAGCCCAGGTTGTGACTTGCGCCTACATATCTTATATTCTTCGCAATTTGTGCATTTAAAGATTTATTATGTCTGAACCAGATCAGCTTCAAGCAAGCAAGGAGCCTTAATACTGAAAACATTAGAAAAATCGAAACAAGATCAGTGTTTGGCGCAAGAAGCCACTAATTAACAAAAAGGAAGGTTGCTGTCATTTGTGTTGACTTCCATTGTGATGGGTAAAAGAACATTTAAGGTGGGATTACAGTCTGAGAAAAGTTCATTTTTTGAAAAAAATAGATACTGTATGTCTCAGAGAAAAGAATAAAAATATGAATATCGTTTTTGAAAGAAAGTGTCTCTAACAGAATCATAACGTTAGTCGACAATCTAAATCTTGAGAAGAATGGTTAAAAAGTGGGCATTTGTGGAAAGCGCTATCTGTTGATCTGTTTAATTTTTGACAAAAGCGATATAGATATTTTTTTATTTTGACAATGCTTCTTATTTTCGTGCTTATTGGCTAGACATTTTAGTAAACTATGATCATGCTACCTATTCTTGTGCACTTCAGCTTAACATTTTGGTAAACTATGACAATGTTTCTTAATCTCGTGCTCTTTGGCTATACATATTAGTAAAATTTTGACAATGCTTCTTGGTAGTCTTCTTTAGACCTTTTAGTAAATTTTGACACTGTTTCTAATTTTTATGCTCCTCGGGAAACGGACACAATACTTCTCAATACTCTATTTTTTGGCTCAAAAGCCACTAAGAACGGTCACAAATTCTACCTTCTTGATGCCAATGCTGGTGTAGAAGCCCGGAGCGACAACAAGTCCGCCATCTTCAGGAAACGGATATTCTTTGTTGTCGTGGATAAGCACTTTGAAGCCTCCTACTGTACTGGAAGGAAGATATTCATCAGTCTCCGCGTTCAGCTCCAGCCGGAGGCCGTTTAAAGGGCCTGCCTTCAAGCTGGTCCTGGGCAATTGGAAACAACGGTTCGTAGTCTTTTAATTTGCATCAGTCTAACATTTGCGAGATCAAAACAGATGGGAGATAGGGTGTACACAGAAGGTATTGTTAGTTTTCTTTTTAAGAAAGACGTAGAATTTTACTCCTCAAGATATAAGCCTTAAATTGAAAGAAATCCAAGAATAAGAATGACCTGAGTTTTTAAACAAATTATGAGATATTCATATAATTATGTGTAGGTGTATATATAGATTTTACTTTACCTATGTAAAGTAATGTAAAACTAATAAACGACCCACTGTTGACAATGAGGCTGGTGTACTCGTATAAATACCCTAAAGTAATTATGTGATCAAAGTTAATTGCGGTAATTGGCTTATCAAAAGCGCTCCCTGAGAGTTAATTACTTTCCATAAAGATGTTTTTTTCTTATCATGCCTTACAAGATGTGCACAAATTATTACTAGATAGGCGAAAAGGGAAACCAAACAAACGCAGCTGACTTCTAGGTCAGCCCTACTTGCCTTTCGGCATTAGGATTTCTGCAAAGTGTAAGGAATATACAGTTAGAGTGCGCTGGGCAGGTCAAACTCTGAGAGAACTAGAAAACACAGAAATCCTACCCGGAGAACAGGTAGATCAACAAAAGAACAGGATACAAAAAGGCCATAGGGAATGATAAGAATAGACCAAGAACATAGAGGTATCAGAAAGTAGCAAAGTGGAATCAGAAAACACCATACGTAAAGTGGACTCATAAAACATCAAGAGCAAATAAAGTATCAGAAAACCTTTCGAGAAAAATGCTATTACACAGACATAGTTAGTGTTCCTGTATTTTTGCTATTAATATTAATTATAATGAAGAACATTTATATAGCGCTTTCATAAAAAGCTCAAAGCGCATTAGACAACAATGACATTGACACATTTCCAATATTCGATTTTTTTACTTCATACCAAGATTGGTAACGAAAATTCAAAACGAATTGAAAGTATTTTGGATAGATTAATATGGATACGATCAGTAAGACAAAACCTACAAAAGACTCACCAATCTTTCCTGATCTCATACTGGATCCCGGCGAATGTATAACAGTTGCCTTGATTCAGGTTGAAGTTATAAGTGAAGTTTTGTACGTTACATTTTTCCTGAGGTTTTTAAAATATACGAGATATCAGATTAGATTTTAAAGCAGTAAAAACATGTAAATTGGTTTATTTTAAAGCAATATCTTAAATGTTTTGTTTCGTGGTAAAAAATATACTTCTTTTTTTTTTTTACCAAATGAACAAGCAATGTGCTGGGTGTTTCGGTTATTGTGATCAATTAACTTTAGGTCAGAGGAAGGGCTAGAAGATGGGCTTAAAAATTATTGAACATTATAATTCAACAAGACCCACGAGCTAAGAGGCTTCCAACGATTAAATCCGTCGTGAGTCTATACCTTTAAATACATGGTGCCAGAATTCATTTCATCTGACGGTAAAAGTATATGTTTTCAAAAAAGGCTTGTATGCTTTTTTCAGTTTGAATCTTTAGATATTTGTAGAAGTTATGGTTTATGTTTTTAAAGCTTATTCTTTAATAAGACGGATTGAATTAAAGTTCATCAATGCTAGTGTGTCAAGATGTGATTTTGAGGTATTGAGACCCTGCGCTGCAGGTATGTAGACGGTGACTTACCAGACCAAAGTAACATCCGAATAGCATGTCCTGTAGCTGGTGACCTAGACCTGCCTGTTTGTCAGGAGATGTTGACCTCAGTGCCGAGTCGAGCAAGTTACTCACTGAATCCCTGGACCCCTCCTAAAATAAAAGAATAAAAATTAAAAGGTCCAGAGACGATAGATCAATATATACAACCCATGATAAAAGTAGTTAGCATAAGAACACACATAAGTAACTATATCTGTACCCGCTTTTCAAATTCGTTTTTTTTTTCATTACGGAAAATTTACAGTACAAAGTTGTCTAGAGTATACACTCAGTGTCAGATAATATGACTAAATTACATTAATCTAGAAGATATCTAGAAATGTTAGGGCTAGATTAAAATTAAGTTTTTGGTGTCATTCATCTACCGCTTTTGGCTCTCCGTGTCGCGCTTCCTTCCGTGTTAACCTTAGGGGCCTCAAAGCTTTGCGTATTAGGGTTTTTTGTTTTCAGTTTTTCAAGTTAAAATCCTATTCTTTCATGGGGCACAAGTCTTTAATAACTACTAGTCATTTCGATTACTTTACAAACAAATTGTTGTTCCGTAATAGACTCGTTTTATCTTGTTTATCGGCACAGCACTGCGACCGGTTTTTATAGAATCATTGCTATAGTAGACCTACAGTGTATCAACATCTCAATTAAAGTTAAAACTAATGCTCTTTGAGGTATGTGATGAGCTTCACCTAGAGTTCTGAGAGAAACTCTCGGGAAACATCACGGAGATGGCACCTAAAGTATAATCCTACGTGCAGATCCTGTAAAATCATCAGACATGCTAATTATAACGCCAAGAACTTATAAGCCTTACTTACCTCGGCATTATACTTTAAATCATCCAGGAGACTTGAAGAAGCCTTTGACCTCCTTACCCTGTTAATGTTACAAAAGGTCACCGCCGGAAAGGGCATCTTATTCTGGAACTCTGACGTCACACTGGTCAAGACAGGCCTGGATTGGTAGTCCTGTATGATTTTAATCACGTTATAATGGGCCCAGACAGCAAAACCCAGGACCAGCGCTCCCCAGAAAAGCCGGCGCCATATTGGACCATCTCCCAAAGCGTGAGACAAGCCATGCATGCTTGTTGTCTCGCCGAAGTTCTTTACGAGCTCCCAAAAGCTTGACCGCTGCTGCTGCTTCCCTTTGCTCTTTTGGCTCGCAGAAGTCTCATCTCTAATCGTATTGGAATTCCCAACATGGAAGTTTTCCGCGCTGTTGCTGTCGCTGTTGGTTTCCGGTAGGCCAAAGGCGGACTTCCGGTCGGCCATATTAAATGAATTCCGACGGTAAACCGGAGAGGTGTCTAACCTGTTGTCCATTGGATCAACGTTCTTTATGGATGTGGAAAGAGGAAAAAGGGCTTCCGGACTGATTGTTGACAAGAGACAATGTTAGTGCAAACAGGATACTTAACATAATAATGCATAATCTACCGGGGACAAAAAGTGCAGTATGTTTCATAATTTTCATGCATACTGCACAGACATAATAAAATATTGAACATAATTTCATTTTGAAAGCTTAGCATCATAATTTATAATGGTATCTTGTCGAATATGTATACATTTCTGTTTTTACAACATCGCTATTTCGTTCTTATCTTTGTTTGACGTATTTATTATTTTAAAAACTGGTTTATAAAGTTTTTGTTCTACATGGTATAGTTTACGTATGTCCTAAAATATGATCCATACCAATTATTGTAGGTTTATTGAAAAAAATCGTCATCTTTAAAATCACTGTATGGTTTCAAAATGTTTTGTTTCCTACCATCAGAGCCCATCACTGTGTTTTAATAAAGCAACGGAAAGCTTTTTGTTCCTTCACTAGAGCCTCCCACAAATCGGACATCATACAGTAAAATGCAACAGAGAATGGCAAACTGAATGGGAACAACACAATCTACCAGGCGGCACACTCATTGATGATATAACACAGACCCCCAAGATATTTGATTAAAAAAAAGAAGAAAATACTGGGTCGCTTCAAACGAATTCCTTGATAAACATGGTAGGATCTCCTGCAGTATGCATACATGGCGACTAAAGGATCCCCCCTTTCCTCTCTTATGTGTCCATGGTGCAAAGAAGAAAAAGAAACTGCTGGCCCCATAGTCCTGTGCTGCGCAATATCTAAACTTTGAAAGAGGATCAAGATGATACAGTGAAGACAGAAGATGATGCGTTCACAACCTGGTGTCAATATTTTTAATTTGGAGGTGAAAACCAGCTATATGCTACTACTACATTAGTGTAGAGATCATTATAATAATGAAGACAGCCAATGAGCGTAGTGGCGACATGGTTTAGGCTATGTTTCTTTAAGTAGCAAGGCGGTGGATGCCGATGCATCTATATGTCGAAGATTCGAAACAATACTAAAGGCAGACATTTCGGGCATTTCCACTGATATCATTCCTTTATATTTTATTTTGATCGTTTATTAAATTATTGCTTATGTATAAGCCTGTTGTAATCGACGAGGGGGGGGGGTGGAAACCGTTGATACTTACAAGTATTAGAGCAAGTTGCCACAAAGGATCTACCTACCTAGTACTAGGGAAATCGTGATCTTTACATTTAAGAGAACTTGATACGCGTAACCCAAGGCCTAAGCCTAAAATAGGAGAGAACATGACACGCAGAGCCTAACATGGAAGAGAACATGACACGCAGAGCCTAAAATAAAAGAGAACATGACACGCAGAGCCTAAAATAGAAGAGAACATGACACGCAGATCCTAAAATAGAAGAGAACATAACACGCAGAGCCTAAAATAGAGGAGAACATAACACGCAGAGTTTAAAATAGAAGAGAACATGACACGCAGAGCCTAAAAAAAGAAGAAATATAACGTCAAACTTGTGCTCGATCTAGATCTGCAAAGATCAAGATTTTTTTCATCTAGATCTACATCTAAGTTATTCAAACTAATTTGTAAGTGAAATGTTCAGACTTTTATCTAAATCCAACTTAAATATTACAAAACTCAACGAACGAAGCTTTCGAAGCTTTTTTGTTATTTTCTTTCTGCTCCCATGTGTGTAAAATGTGTCCTAAAATTAGATCTAATCAGAGAGAACTGTAAGAGTTTCTTGACCGAATTCATAAATGTGATTTATGCAGGCGTATTCGTCATACAATAATCCGGATAAGAGCTGCTAATCGTATGAATGCTATTACCGTTAAGTTTTAAAAGCTTTTTTCAATGAAGTTAGATTAATTTCATGTCTCTATTTATGAAACAAATAAAAAATTAAATATGTTTAGAGTCCTCCACCGCCGAAGGCAGTCTCATGACTTTACATATTTACCCCAGCAGGCCTATACACACCAAAGCCATTTCAACTCATTTTTCAGAGCACTACAGTACGGTAGCCTGTTAGGCGCTCAAATACTAACATTCCACAAATTTCAAGCACTGCCTTTAGCGAGGTACCCGTTTTACAGATGGGTGGACTGGGGAAAGTTAGGGTAAATTGCTTTCTCAAGGCATTGGCAACATGACATGAAAGGGTAAAGGTTACGTATGTCTTTACAATGATGAAGCGTAGACAAGTTTTGGAGAAATGCGAAGATCGGCTGAACACAGCTATCATAAAAACTTCGATTTTTGGCCTCACAGTTCAAGTCAACTTGCTGGCCAAAATCATCCCTCAGGGAACAGTTCCAGAAAAGAGAAGAAGAGACCGACAAAGAAAAAAAAAAGTAAATTCAACATCAGAAAATAGACTGGAAGAGACACAAAAAACTCGCCAGCAGCAATGACACATGGAGATTTGTTTGTTTGTTTGAATTTCAACGTCTCCTTTCACCCAGTCACATTATCCTGACACCGAGGGGGCCTAGAAAGCTCAGTTGGTAGAGGTCTCACTCCGTGGCCCAGAGGTTGCGGGTTCGAGCCTCAGCCGAGCACAGTCCGGGCCCCTACTGGTTGGGTCGGTGTCAGTAAATGTGACCGGCTGAGGCTAAGTCATGGTATCCTCGCTAGTCTCTGGGTGGCAGCCCGTACATTACGGACTTTAAGCAGCAACGCGTGAGCATGACAGGAACGTCTGTGGGTCTATTTTTAGAAACTGGATTCATTATTTTTGGAGTTCACTCGACTTACTTTTCGATGTTCACGTACGCGTAGTGAGACACGGTGCGTGTGCTTAAGGTCTCTATTGTCATTGGGACCCAAGCCCTGAGAGCACCTTTGAAGTGGAATTGGGCTTGAAAAAATAACCTTCAATACTACTGTACTGACACCGGGCCGACCAGACTTAGCACTAAATCCATAATGCCAGACACTAGGCGGATCAGCTGCCAATACGAATTTTAAAGTCCTTGGTTTGAATCGGCCGGGGATCGAACCACGCACCTCTGATCTCTGAGCGAGTGTCTTGCCGCCATACCACAGAGCCGGTGACACATGGAGAAGACTGATCCAGTGTTCGTCTACACAGCGCCCCTACAACCCCCTAAGGTTCCGAGGTCCATAGGTCATAAAAAAATATATATATTCCTCAGAATTATATAGGCCTACGCGTTGGCGTACTACTTAAAGCTCTGACACGCAGTCACTTCGAAAAAAAAACCCATTAAAACTATTCAGCGATTGTCTCAGGATCTAAAGTTTTTTTTTACTCGGA
>BMAT01008633.1:223442-238286 GCA_019649035.1 Elysia marginata | reverse complement strand
AATTTTCTTGGGCGCCATACAACTAAGGTGTTTCCTTACAGTCAGTTTTGACGGATTATTTTTTAAATTTCAAAATTAAAATTAAATATGTTTTTGATGGTCCGATTTTGGTAAACTTTTTTTTCAGCACTCTAATAAAGCCCAACTACATGATGAAAAAATAAAATAATAGAAAGCAATTAGTTTGAGGTTCAGATCTAATTTTCCTGGACTATAGAGTTTTCAGATAGGCCTACGTACACTCTGACAATTTTTCATTAACGGAACATACGGACCACTAGTGTCACTTTTCTTCTAAAGTAAGTAATCGATAAAACACTTGAGCATTCACAACATGTTTTGATGTGGATTGTGGAGAGGATGGTTGCTGAAGAAAAAAATATAAACTAGATCTAGAATCTAAATCTAGATCTATATATTTATTTCGAAAATTATACCGTTAGATATTTGAAACTTTTATCTCTGCAGAATATTTTGATCAGATTTTTTTAGATCCAGAATCTAGAGAATCTAATCTAGAAGTCTTGATTTTCTATAGGTTACCTTTTCTATATTAGTTCAGTACGAGGTCTAGTCAGAATCTAGATCTAGATCTATTTAGATCTACTCTACTTTGACTTTGTCTCTAGATCTAGAATCTATATCTCAACTGACTCAAGATGTCTGGAAAAACAGCAGCAAAATCTGCACAGTTCGCCTCAAATCTCCCTCATTTACAAAATCTTATGAAAAGAGATCCAGCTTCATACAAAGATGAGGTAAATCTAGCTGTAACATTCATTGCTTTTAAATAGTGATAGGGCTAACCTATGGCCTGTGGGATAAGCACTAGATCTAGAACCACTAGCTCTAGTTTAAGGGTCTTGTCCAGCTGTCTAACTAAAAGTCTTTAACTTGTCAAGGGCCTGAGTCTTAGACCTAGGTCTGGTCCCATTGTGCGGATCTAGATCTAAATGTTTTGTCAACATTTTCTTTGAGTTTGATGTCCGTGTTTATCTGTACAAGGGTAAGGCTAGTCATTTCGTTTATCCATACACAGGTACGGCTAGTCATTCCGTTTATCTGTACACGGGTATGATTAATCATTTCGTTTATAAATCCTTACACGGGTACGGTCCGACAGCTTGTACGCAGTGTATTACATTACAATACACACATACATGTAGGTCCTACTTGTATGTAAAGACCACAATTTTTAATATAGTTCTTACACAGTGCCATTAAAAAGATCATTACGATAAACAAAATGTTACGTATGAGAGCAAAAATGCAAGGACCAAAGGTCATTGAAATTATTNNNTAGGCCTACAAGACAGCGAGTGTATCTTATATTTAGTTAGAAGTGATCTAATGGCGTACGGTACATGTATAAGTGTGTGCTAATGGTAGAAAGTGGGTTTTTGGGCGTATGTATGTGTGTCGTTGAAATCAGAAGACTTGCTATAAAATTGATGCGTTTGATTTATGAGGATTGGGGGTGTTGGGAGAACATTATTACAGGGATGCAAGTTTTCTGATTTTAATCGGAATTCCGATATTTTCGTCTCTCCCGATTTTCTTATTTTCATATTCCTACCAGACAATCATCAAAAAAAAAGTCGGAAAATTATAAACTTATTAAAGCAAGAACTTAAACCGAGAGAAGACGACCGGAAAATCAGAAGCGAATGTTAAACCTTTTTCCGATTCTATGGCGATACCGATTATTTTTTTTTTGTTTATTCGTCAGTCAATTTCTGTTTATACTATTTATCTTTTATATATAATCTCATCACCCGATTTCTTTTTCGGGATGAGTTCAAAACTGTCCACACAATATTATAATTCTTGACCAGTGGGCTTAAAAGTAAAAGTGAAAGTATGCTATCCATAATTTTCCTGCTTCAGCTTTTGTATACTCAATGCAGTCACAAATAATGTGATCTGTCCACTCCTACGATAATACTTACATGATTTTTATGACTGTTCAAACCATCGAGAGTCCTTTATACTTCTTTCTTACATTGAATTTAGATCTAGCCCCGAGCCACATTGTACACTTCGTCTTTTTTAGCCAGAGCAATCTTGTTCAGTGATTTTTCATATTGTGGTTGCTGCACCTCATTGACCTTTCTAGATCTGTTTAATTTTCAAGCAAGTGCCGGACTAGAGGCTTACTCTAAGTAGTATTACTCTTAAAATCTAGATTAGACATCGAGAAACAGTGTAAGCTAGCTAATCAGTTAATGACTTAGCCTTACACTAGAAAGTCTAGATCTAGATCAGTAACATTTACTAACAATCTAGATTTAGATCATGGCAGCCAGTTCAAGTCTAGATCTAGCCCAAATTAAGTTCTTGGATCTTAAATCTACAACCTCACATTGTGTTTCTGTTTCAAAGAACAAATGAAGGAGAAAGACATCATTGGAGACTTTTATTCTAGTTATATCAGGAAAATGTCGGACGAGGATGGTGTTGCATTGTGTTTGCTGTGTAAAAGAAAGTTTCTTACCAAACTGGTAGCAAAATCGTTTTCGCTAGATACTGCAAGGCTGGCTTTAGTAATCAGAAAAGTGTGCGCTTGGAAACTTCCATAAAAAATTTCCTGCTTTTTTCTTCTGAGCTGCTTGCAACCCTGAAATTATTAGCAAACTAGGATTAAAGATTGGCAAGAGAAAATTTGAGAAAGCAGCAAATGGGGTTTTAATGTGAGAAAGCGAGAGGGATTTTCTAAGTACCGGTAACACTAAGAATGTAGTTAAGGGGGGGGGGGTTAAGAAAAAAAAGAGCGACCAAGACTGGCTGCTGTATTGTGTATAGGATTTGTACGTAAGTATTTTGTCTTGGAAAAAGGTTTTAACAAGTTGAAGATTGAAAACGCCATATCTTGTATGGGAGTAAGAACAGCATAGGTTTCTTTTAAGTAATTCAACCTGTGTTACACGCTTTGTAAACTCAGGGATCACAGTTTTCCGCAGATCCGCAAAATTCCGCGGTAGCTAAATATTTCCGAAATCTGCTCCGTGGTTCCCGCCAAAATCACGGTCACTGAACTGCAAACCGCGGTTTCGTGCCATTTTCCAAAATGAGTCGCCGTGACAAGAACCCGGGTTAAAAATTCATACCCGATTCGTGGTACATGTATGTCTCTAATGATCGTCAATAAATAATTTGCTGCCCGCTTAATTATTACACATCCGCGAAAAAGCAATTTGCTTCATTATAGCACTAATAAAACAGGCTAACACTAGCCTAGGTTATAAATGATTATTACAAGATCGTAACTTTGTTGACCCAGGTCTACATTTTCCTCACTCATTCATACACATAGACAAGTAGGGTGGGCACTGCTTCAAAAAAACTACATCCAGATTAGATCTAACAAACAAAAAAGAATGGTTTATCCTTGATATAAGGCTTGGTGTTGGCTCTATTATATGACGTCAAATGTATCACTGCGTTAACCGTGCCGAACTTTTTTCCAGGAAAAATATCCCACGAAACTGAAACTGAAACTCACCGGTTTTGCTCATCTTTATCGATTTAATTCAGCTGCGCTTCCTCCCTTTCTTCTACATGTATCTCTTGCTATCTTTCTCTAGTTTCTATTCCATGCATCCATTCCAGTTCCACTTTCGTGCTCATTCAACCACCAAGAAAAGCAACTCCATTGTTTATATGTGATTGAAAATGCAATGTTTAATATTAATGGGTTCATAAATCAAGGTTGAATCTTTTGTTTTTTCTGAGGTCCTTTTAATGACAAGAGAATTGGTAGAATAAAGAAAAGCTTTAAATGCTAAATCAAATGACGAATAGGCCTCAAATTGAGCTCCCAGGCGGATAGCCATGTTGTTCCAAGAAGAAGGAATAAAAGAGAAAGCAGGAACCAGAAATGGAACTGGGAAACACATGTATAAAAAGCAATTAGGCCTACCTTTGGTGTACGGATAAAGGAAATGACTTGCCGTACCTGTGTGCGAATAGACACCACGTTCTTTGATAACTTTTTTCAGAGTTCACACATAATATCCATATATTTGGTGCAGGGCTCTGGGCATGATACCTTCATTTTGTCAGACAGTGGGTTTTGTGAATTATGCAGTTGTTAACCTTTTTTTCTTGTTAACTTCTGGCTTATAGATAGTATATTATAATGAGAAACTTGGGCCTTTGTCTAACACTACTGAGGAATATCTCATTACAGTTACAGATGGATAAATTATACGGCTGGATGACTTTATTTTTTGTGTACATGTCACTGCAACTGCAAGGAGGCTACAGAAAATTTATGCTAAAGTATAATATTTACTGATCTGGCCTTGTGGTTTTTTTTATTCCACTGAAATTGATAGCTCAGCAAATTTGTGCATTATTCAAAAAAAAAAATTTTTTTCTGTATATTAAAAAATTGTTTCTCTCAAAATTCGTTGATATTGATCAGGAAAAATAAAGGATAATTATATGTCATGACAGTTGTTTCCCTTTTGTTTTACTTATAATTATACCACCACCACCATGACCACCACCACGACCACCACCACTACTACTACTAATACTACTGCTTGTGCTACTTCTTTTAATTCTGCAACTACTATTTTCTTCAGGGTTCCAAATAGGTGGAAATAGGGGAAAAGTCTGGGATTTTTTTTTTTTTTTTGCTGCTCATAAAAGGACAGAGAATTACATTTGAAATAAATAAACACAGGAAAATTTGGGAATTTTATCTGATCCTTTTTGCCCAAACATTAAAACAAACAAAAAAATCCTTCTGGCAACTTAGGATTGTTGACATCGTCGTTCATTCTCCCACTTTTTCCTGTTCATCAATTTTTGCAAGTATTGATAAGCCTATGCAGAATCCCATGCCTATTTGTACTTTACAGGTACTGCATTAGTAAATTTCAGATAAAATATTTTCTTGTTTCTGACCTTAATGAATTGAATGCAGAAGACCTGAATCCAGTTACGAAAAAAGGTCATTTAAGTGATTTTTTATTAACCGTCTTAAGTCAACGGATAACTAAAACTTTGTAAAGAATAGTCAGAATTTTGATATTTAGCTGCTGAGAGTAAATGTAATGCTGAAATATGAAATAGCCTTGTAGTTTGAATTTTAATTTTGGCCAGTGCATTTTACCCATATTGGTTAAAGACAATTTAATCACTTTTCAAAACTGTATAAAGTCATTTCTTGAAATCTAAATTTTACTTTACAAACCAATTAGAAACTGAATGTAAAACTTTGGTCTCTGGATTTTTCAATCTATTTGCCCGATGTAACTGATAGTATATCCTACAGAATTGATTTGGAAATCTCACCATTTTATTATCAAGATACGTAATTTAAAAAACCAAGTATTTGTTTCTTTTCAGTTCTCAAAACAATGGCAATATTTCCACAACTTGATGCAAACGTTCCAGCTGCAACCATCAAAATACAATGAAAAATTGGATGAGATGATAAGTTTCCTGGCTCAGGTAGTTTATTTAACTTTCAGGAAAAATACAAAGATGAAAATTGTTTTCTTAAAATTTGGTTAAAATAGGTTCATCTTGTTAGTTTGCAGTTTTTGGTATTTTGGATGGTCTGTAAATGTAAAGCATATTTATATAAAAGTGCAGTAACTGAGCGTCTTTATTTTTCACTTTAAAATTATATCAGCTTCAAGTTAAAAATAATATGGGATTATTATTGTAAATTCATGTGGCTCATGAAGTTTTAAAGAAATATTTAACCCAAATAGTAAACTGACTATGCACATCCATGTGTAGGACACATAGTTTTTGTCTGCATGTTATTTACTGGGTGAAAATTTTTTTTTAAATATTAATATTATTAAAATGCAGATGTAAAGTTTCAAACTTTCTTCCACTGATCCTTAAATAAAAATAAGAGTTCCATTCTTTTTTTGTTTTTGCTGCAGGTGAGCCACTGTTACAAAGAGGAGGTGTCAAAGCTGCCAGAAACTTTGAGTGATATCTTAAAGAATCACAGTACCACACTGGACCGCACAATGAGAATGGTAAAGGCTATGAAAAAAATAGCCTACTTGAATTGTTTATTGCGTGTGCCAATACTGTCCTCCAAAGATAAAGGGGCATATCTCTGCAAATCAAGTTCTTTGAGCTTAATTTGTGTTAATACTTTAAGAGTCCAATGAGATCAACATATTTATCAGAAATAGCAATTTTTGTGTTAAAAACACCAAAAGCTAAACGTCCATGTAGGTTGTCCAAAGGTAAACCAGCGTATCTCCACAATATACTTCGCTTTGACTTTAAGGCAAGGCCATACTTCAATGTTTTCTTCAACAAAATGGTGTTACTAACTCATATGACCCCAGCGTACACAAAGTGGTAGGTGGTTAAAGAAGGCAAAGCAATGGATCTCCTTAAAATAGGTGTATCAAAAAGTAAAGCTAGAACCAGTTCAAAATTCAGTTTCCTATCAAAACAATACAGCAATAAATACACATCACCTACATGTTTTGAGGCTTATAACATGCACAATTTCCAGCCAGCGCAAATTTTTTACTTTTTTTTTCAATTTTTCTTTGAAATAGAAAAGGTGGAGCTGCATTGACTTACCATTGGACAGTATTATAGACTCATGGTTCTTAGCTTCTGTTGACTATTTGAAAAAATCATGTTAACACTGATTTGTTTCTGATCATATGGTGATTACCAAAATATTTGGTAGATAAATGTGTGTGCTATTAAGATGATTATATCAATATTTCTGATCTTATATCCTTAAAACTTGTCCCAGCTAGCCAATACAAAATAAGTATTTAAGGTTTTTAAAATGGATATACGCTGTGCTAGGTCTTGTTGTGCCCATAGAACAGAACCATGCTAAATTTAGATTTTTAAAGCATCTTCTTTTCTGTTGGCATTTGTAAACTTTCCAGAGGTGTGTAAAAACAAATTAGATTTTATGCAAGTATGGTCAAACATTTTTTGTTAATACAGCCCTGTTTCAATCAGACTTGCTGTCAGTAAGTAAAAAAAAAATAAAGAAAAGGGAAAAATATTATATGACTACCAAAATACTGGAGTACTGATGTCAAACCTACAATACTGAAATAGGCTATGGCGTATGAAAAATATTTGTGATCAGTAAAATGGGAGGGAAAATATTGTTAAGTCCAGTCCTATCATAGACAAAGGTCACATGCAAAATTTACCTTTACCAGGTCATATTTTCCAAAGTATGAATTAATATCTATGAGGATAAACTCAAAGCCATCCTGAAGAACACCAAATTAAAATTTAAGACAACCTAACCAACAAGAAATTGTCAGATTAAGCTAATACATTTTTTGTATAATTATGTATCCCATGAATGTGGCTTATCTTTTGTCATCCTATTTCTCCCTAAAAGTACTGAAATGAGGGCTTCAAAGCACTGGAACCAGTTGATCAGGGGTTGGCACTTCTGATAATAGTTCTTCCCCTTGTTTTTCAATTAATTTTACATATTTTCTTAATTTCAGACTCTAATCAAAGCTGTGATCATGCTGCGCAACAAAGATCTCATCTCTGCAACTGCAGTTTTACAACTGTTTTTCAAGTTGTTACGATGTGAAGACAAGCTCCTGCGAAAAACCATCTACCAGTATGTTGTCTCCGATATAAAAAACATCAACTCCAAACACAAGAATGCCCGCCTGAACTCTGCATTGCAGACATTCATGTTTTCTATGCTTCAGGAAAACAATGGAGTAACAGTTAAGACTGCCCTTGACATCATGATTGAACTGTACAAAAGGAACATTTGGAACGATGCCAAAACAGTCAATGTTATCGCCACAGCCTGTTTTTCCAAAATAACCAAAGTTATGGTGGCAGCCATCAAATTTTTTCTAGGTAAACTTGTTTGTTTTAGCTAGATGTTTCCAAATGTTAGATAAGTTAGGCCTATAAGTTGAATTTAAGCTTCTTTTTTCTTTCTGAGCTTGCAAATTACAGATTAACTTAATAAGCTCCAAAGTGCAAAAACTGCATACTGTTTTCTTGACTATTCTGCCACTGTGGAGTTTAACACCAAAAATTCTCAAGTTTTGCACCCAAAAAATGCTAACTTGAAATTTGCACCAATTTGAAATACAGAAAACATCTTTATTTTAAAGAACAAGAAAGCAAAAACTTACAGTAAAGCCTGTGAATTTACACATAGTTTAAGTACAGTTAAAAAAGGTGAAACATGTATTTCACTGATGTTCCGAATACTTTCTCTATCTTCTGAATTTTAAAGTGCTTATCAATTTGTTATTAAATAAAGTACCCTATATTTGCAATATTTGAACAGAGCATTGGTAATAAGTGGAGCAGAAAATGTTGATTATAGAATTTGGTTTCTTAGTTGGAGTAAAAACCATTTGCGTCTAAAATAATTAGAAATATAGAAAGTTTCCTTTATTTACCCTGTGAAAGTAATATTTTACTACATTATAATAGACATATTTTTGTTTCATATCATAAATGATTTCTAGTTTGTTTTTTTTTTTTCTTGTTTTTTTTTTTTGTTGAATCTGACCATTCTTCTGCTGTCTACATGTGTATTTGTTTTTATAGTAAAAGTCATGTCTTTTGAGAATACATTGAAAAGTAGTAAACCAAACTATAAAAAGCTAAATAATTTGTTAAGGCCTAAAACGGAAATAATCAGAAAATTTAATTGTCTTTAAAAATATAGCGGAATTTGGATTGTGGTGCACATAATTGCAAATATTTTTCTTTAATTTTATATTTGAATGTGCTTTAAAACGCAGAATCAAAACCTACATAGTAACCACTGCCTCCTCCTTTCCTTCATTTTCAACTCTTGATTTTTACATCACTTGATGGTTTTTTTTTTGAGAATAACCCAGAACTTTTATTAACTAGTTTTTACTGCTGTTGCAGGAAAAGATGTTGTGGATCAGAATGATGACAGTGACTCTGAAAAAGAGGAAGCTCCCAAAAAAATTGTAAAGACCCTCACGCTTGGACACAGAGTGGCAAAGAAAACAAAGAAAAGAAAAAAGAAGCTGGAAAGGGCATTGGATGCAGTAAAGAAACACAGCAAGAACAAATCCAAGGCTGAGGCCTTTAATTTCTCTGCACTTCACCTCATTCACGACCCACAAGATTTTGCTGAAAAGCTTTTCAGGCAGTTGGAGAAAACAACAGAGAGGTTTGAGGTGAAGCTGATGATGATTGATTTGATTTCTCGTCTGGTCGGAATTCACAAGCTAATCTTGCTCAACTTCTACCCTTTTATGAAGCGATTTGTTCAACCACATCAGCGAGAGGTACTTAATTGGTTAATAATACTTTACATTGCTTTTCAGTGTTAAAGGTCTTGACAAAGGTCTTCTCAAACAAATGTATACCTGATTTATTTCACCCCAAACTCAAGATGAACTAGGCTAAGCTAAAGCTAGTTCGTTAAATTCTACATTCGTTTAGACAATGTGTCTCGCATAGGCATCATGCATGTAGAATTCTAGTCTACATTAATTAGTCTTACAGTGTTTGATTGTGATGATGTCACTCCTTGTAAGCCTATGGAAGCTAAGTTCTGATTCATTCTTTATTATTCTTAAAGCTTTAATCAACCTAAATATAATTATATAATTAGCTTCAATACCCTAGATTCTGAATTCAATACAAAGTTTGGTCTCAATTTCAAGCCTAGGTCGATCTAGATGAGATCATTTCTCTTGTTTGGTATCTGGGAGTGTGATTTAGGCAAAAAAAAAAAAAAAGCGCAATATGTCTATAACTAATCTTATCTAGTATCTATACCCAAAGCACCCATTATCAGAGTGATAAGCGTTAAATCTGTAAAATTTTGCGATTGAAACCATAGTTTTGTAAATACTCAAAACTGTAGACCTTTAACTATTTGATAGATCATATGAACATTTAATCTCGAGGTTTAATGATCCCTTTTTGCAAATTACTCACTAATCTGCCTGAATTTGTGCTTTTCCTGAAGTATATATGGATTTTGAAAGGGTCGGAGCTCAGAGGTAGTCCGCGACCTATGTTTTTGTTGTTTTTTTTTCAGGACACCGTTCTCTTCCTTTATCAATGTAACAGTCACCAGTGGTCTAAATCTAGTTCGCATCAGGGATCGGGTAGTAGCCTGCCAGTATAGACCTGTTTTCGACATTTCCAACACTGGGCCAGCCCCAAGCTATTTATAAATTGTTCTAAAAATAGACACGGCAACTGTTGTGAGGGATACTTTTTAAAAAAGATTTTCCCTCTTATTGCTAAAAATAGGTTCCAATAGTATCAAACAAATGAAAATCACTACTGCTACACGAGACACCCCTTTATAAAGCTAAATTGTGGACTTCAATAAAAAAATTCAGTGTAGAGCAGATTTATGTACTATTCAATAGCCGGTTAAAACTCAGTTTTAGGTTCACTCCGGGCACTAGCAGCAGTTAAGATAACCTTATTTCCCAGCAGACGTTAGAATCTTGCATCTGGTAACTATGGACAAGACAACTTACATTGTTATTATTTTGATTGAGTCTTGAAAACTTTCAATAAAACGACCAATATTTGCTCAATAATGTTTTCTTCTGGTTCTTGGAGTTCATAAAATAAAGTATGTGTTTGCAATCAAACTGGGTCCATGTGGATAGCTGCACCATTTCATTAACGTCATTTATTGTCGGTTGACACTGTGCATTTTGGTTCACTCGGATAGTATAAGATGTCTGCTAATGGGTGTAGAAACTTTAGATCTAGTATGTAGGTTTAAGTAGTTTAAACAGCTTTCTCCAGGTCTAATATAGATCTAGATCTAGAATCCTAGAACCTGAATTAGAACTAAATCTGCATTGATCATAGGCTCTATATCTAGTCTAGATGTAGATTCTAGACAGATTTAGATCTCATCATCTAGTATAGGGTCGGAATCTGTCTCTATTGACAGCCAGACTTCAAGTATCTTTGTCCCACTTCAACTGCAGCTGTATGTTGAGGCTTGTAGCTTCAGGGCTATTTTTTGTAAACAATTTTTTTGAAAATGAAATATAATGAAACTTGTATGGTAATGGATAATCAGAAATATCTCCAACATTTATCCCCAGAAAGGTGGTTTTTGTTTTTTTTTTTCATTTTCTAAATTAGATCAACCTGGGATTTTTCCTGGGCAGGAAATTTGCGTTTCATTTAAAGTTGTATTAAAAAATTATGCCTTTTTTTTATCAATAGTAGGACCACTATTATAAAAATTGAAATATTCAGTAATACTAAGTGCATAAGTAACATACATGTCTGATGTGTTCAGAGGTGTTCATGGTTTAGCACATAATTATAGTAAAAAAGAGTCGTGCACCGTGTTCACTTTATTTTTCATTAGTTGTTAACATCCCTGATTACAATTTATATTCTATTTTGTAAAATTACTCATATTTTTTTTCCTTTTCCTCCATATTCTGTTTTTTTCCAGGTGACTCGACTTTTGCTCTTCCTTGCCCAAGGCAGTCATGAAGTTGTGCCCCCTGATGCAATAGAGGAAGTTCTAATGACAATTGCAAACAACTTTATTACAGAACGCAACTCAAATGAGGTCATGGCAGTTGGGCTGAATGCTGTCAGAGAGATTTGTGCCAGGTGTCCCTTGGCAATGTCTGAAGACTTGCTCCAGGATTTGGTCCAGTACAGAACTCACAGAGACAAGGGTATGATCACTTAGAATTCATGAGGAAGCCAGGCATAGTCAGGCACATATCCAAATTTTGACATGATGAGTTATCACCATTTTCAAATGATGTATTTTGTGACCTTCAAGAGGTTGAAAAAATTAAAGCTTCAGCTTCTCTATAACCAGAGATATTTTGTTTCAAAGCAATAAATAATATTGTTGTATAACAAGTTTTGTTGAGGTTTTTTTATTGAAAGTGCTCTAATTCAACACATGCTTGAGCAACTTGTGTCTGATTTCCCCTAGCCACCTCTTATTCCTGTATGATGAATGTTGAAGTTTTGATTTAATATCTTTTGGGCAAGCACCTTTCATTAAAAAATAACATTTTAATATTAACTCTGTAATAAATATTTTTCTTTTCTTTTTTTTTTCCACAGAATTCATAAAATAAACAAGCAAAGTTTAAACTATTTATGATGATGAGACTAATTTGGCATTCTCACCAAATGAGTGTAGATTTGATATTGGTTGATTTGACAGTTTGAAATGCCTTTTCATGGCTTTCTGATGTTTTATATACATCCCTTTATTGACAAAGTTTGCCTTTGGACTTGTGGGACCGCTACACAAATAATTCTGATCCTTTTAATTGAACAATGGTCTATTTTCAATAAAGTAGTCTGACAATCTAAAGGATTTCTCGAGCCCATATTTAGAAAATAGACATGACCTAACCATCGTAACATTTTAATAAAATTTGACTTAATATTTTTTTCACTAGTTAAAAGCTTATGGTGTATTTTATATAAAGAAATCCATCAGTGGCTGTAAGTGTAAATAAGAAGTTTAAACAGACCACTGACCAGTGGTTTCCATACATCTTTAAATATCTTTAAATTAATGTTAAAGTTTTTCTCCATGTTTCCATTTTATTTATATTGGTTTGCATGCTTATCCCCAGTTGTCCATATTCACTGTCTTTTGAATTTCTTTATAAAATTAGCTTCTTCTTGCCTTTCAGCTGTGATTATGGCAGCACGTTCTTTGGTTCAGTTGTACAGAAAAACTAACCCAGAGTTATTACACAGAAAAGACAGGGTAAGCAACATGAAAGAGGGAAAGTGTGCTCTTTTCTTATTGTTTTTTTTTGGTTTGTAATATTATCAAACTTTTCTATCAAAACTTTCTGCCAAAGTCATTGGATTTAGTGTTTTATCCATATCTTTTATCTGGTTGCTAATTTTGATATTAAAATAATTCTGGCATAAGCAAAAACATAACATTTTATATTTTATTATTTTTTTTTTGTTATAAGTCTGAACATCTTTACATTTGGTTTTTCAGGGTCGGCCCACTGAATCTATGAAAGAACTCAAAGTCCTGGGTTATGGTGAGATGGATGCCAAATCCTTTGTTTCTGGCGCTGAGACTATACCTGACATGGAGGCAAAGAAGGAGCAGACTGAGCAGGAGCAGGGTAAACAAGTTAAATATATCAATGTAAACAAACATGAACTAATGTATGGGACATGCACAAATTCTAAGGGTATGTTTTTTCTTTCGATGATTAGATCCAGGCTTGATTCACTGGACAACAGCGCTGAGAAGGCTGAAGTGGCTCTTGTATAAAATATGTGAAAAATTGGTTTTTAACCAGAGATAGTTCATTTTACTATGAAGTCAAATTAAATTGGCTCTGCTTTCTTACTGCAATTTATGTGATACAGAGTAGCGTAATTTAAAACAACAGAATTAGGAAGTAGAATTTTCTCCTAAAGCGAAAGCAATCATAAACTAGTAATCTAGGTCTATCGAGAGGCGAACAGTTTGCAAACTTAACCTTAATCAATTAAACAGTGTCAGCGCATAGCATAGCATAATCAATCGGAGGTCGGGAACAGAGGTTTAAATTTCTATAGTTTCCTGTACTAGTCAAGAAAGACAGAGATGAGGCAGATGTAGATAAATTTAGCTACCAGGTATTGCTGTTGTAAGTCTCATTGTGAAACTTTACACCCGACCGCAAATGGCACTGTCTAGATCTATAGGTCTAAATTGCTTATAAGAAGTGATTTGTTGAAAAAGATCTGGCCAAAGGACAAAGGGTGTTCTCATACAGCAAAGACGACAAAAGACTGGCTGAAAAGTGCAACTGCCTCATTGCCTTATCCACCATATGGTCCTGATCGGACATCTTCTACACTGCTTGAAAAAATGCATTGATCTTGATGGAGATTAGCTAGGAAGCACTTATTGATTATGAGTAAGTTTCAATATGGTCATTCTAATTGTAAGAACAATAAAGCAAAAAAAATGAAAAACTTTTGGATGAGCCTCGTATTTAGCTAAAATGATAGCATACTTGTGTTGTAACAAGCAGTTGTGAGTTAATTCATGGTTTACTTGATTGCGTAGAGGTGTGTTACTTTTCTCTTTGTAATTCTATCTTTCTTATCATATAAGGTGATTGGGAGTCATGCAGTGAGGAGGACAACGACAGCGATGGAGAATGGGTGGATGTATATCACTCTTCAGATGAGGATGTCGAAAATGTAGGTTTCTTGTAGTTAATTTGTATTTTTGCAGATACTCCTTATTGTTTATACCACTACAGTTACAAGTTTTGATATTCATTATTGAACTTTGAGTGATTTGATTACTTTTCAATTATCTTAATGGCTCAATTAGGTTGAAATGAAGGTTGAAGTTGAATATATTTTAAGCTATTATCTCAATTACACCTCACCTTATAAGAGTATGCAGTAACTGACCTATAAAAGGAAGCTAAGTGAATAAGGCAATGGTAAAATCATTTTCAAGTGTCTGATGACCTTTATGGAAAGTAGTGTTTTTTAAAGTAAATTAATCTTCTTTTTCTTTATTGTGCCCTATACCAGCTTTTACTTGGTAAAAGAAAAGATTAACTTAAGTAAGTGTAGGAGACGTGTAATTCACTAAGAGTGTATATATTCAAATATAAATGATTGCCTTATCCTTGAAGCTGACTTACTTGACTTAGGGCCTTTCGCATCTCAGTGCTCCGACTGGGACGCCTCGGCTGCTTCTTGAATCCTCGCTGTAAGCTTGGTCCACTCGTCTCTCTGCTGTGCTATGGATATCAGGTGCTCTAGATCGTGGCTGCTTTTCAGTTGCATGTTGCTGTGTATGATTCGGGAAAGGTCTCGGTTGAGGACGACAGGGAG
>BMAT01008633.1:202704-216676 GCA_019649035.1 Elysia marginata | reverse complement strand
GTGACCCGACGTGATGGTCCCACTAAAGTCTTAAAAACACAGATATCTGCATATAGTACTAGATTAGAGACATTAAAGGCATTATACAAAAACGGGTATAAAGTAGGCAGAAATATGATAAAAATTTTAGGAAATATGCACTGCAGTAAAAATGCTACAAACTTGAACAGTCTTGTCTTGACTAAAAAAAAACTTAATTAAGTAAATATATATAAATTGATGTAAAGAGTCAATCCCTTATCAATATTCATATAAAAACTACCTGGAAAAGAATTTCGTATACACAGAGATAGAAAAGGTAGGTCATAAAAGTTACATATTTAAGTGGTGCATATATTACAGTGATATTGTTAAAAAAAGCCTATATAGAATGACGTTTATCACCCCTCAGTGTCTTGTATAGTTCTATTTTTAGGGGTTACAAAGGAATATGAACATCTAAATACTACATTCATACATTTACAATACATGTAAATGAAAAGTAAAATGGAATCAATTTATAACAAGCCCTGGACTAACGAGAATTTTATATTACATTGTACATGAATTACAGTACCGGTACATGTATATCGTCGAAGTAGGTGTCTAACTCCGTTTTGCCCATATTTTGGATTAGACGCGGTTCAGTAACTCATGTCCATCGCTGTGGTTATCTAACCGTTCAATTTCCTTTAGCCCAAATTCTGAGTTAGCCGTTTAGAAACCTGTAGACCTGTCACTCTAGATTGCTAAACGTTTAACTCCATATAGATAAAGCACTAAGTTAGCCGTTTAGAAACCTGCAACGATAGGTGTTCGGGTTTTTAACTGCCTAGCTCAGAATTGGGTAAAGCAAAGTGAGGCGCTTGGAAAATCTCAGAAATTATTAAGTTAGTTAATGCCCGTCCGCTGCGACGTCGACTGACGTCTCTGCCTGGGCTGATCTGTATATTGCTGTCGTCAGGTGCTTACAGTCGGATTTGTTCTGTGCTAATGCTATGTCGCGAAGGTGGTCAAGGTCTGTAATTGAATGTAATCTAGTTGGCCAGTGGTCGTTGTTGTGACTCTTGAGGTCTCGTCGTAGTGTAGTCACAATCGATGTTTTTGGTCGGCCTCGTTGTTTGCTTCCCTCCGTCTTGAAGTATTTAGTCATTGCAACGTTGGGTGGTGTATTGATGGCCTGTCTTAAAATATGACCGAAAAGTCGCCATCGCGCTTCGAGAATGGTTAAACTTAAAGATATGGGAGTTTCACCTGTCTTTTGATAAAGAGTATTGTTTTTGATAACTGTGGGATATTTGATATTGAGGATTGTTCTTAATTGCCTGCGGTGGAAATAGTTTAATTTGTGTTCTTCTTGCTTTGTCAGAGACCATGTGCCGCAGTTGCTTGTTTCACCTTGTCGTTTCTTATCCAGATGCTTGACAGCTTTTGTAGGGCGAGGTTGGATAATTGTTTCCTTCTTTCAATATCTTCTGTATCTCACAGCAATGAGCCTACTTTCTTCACTTTTTTCCAATCTTCTCCATCTTTTTTAACAAGTGTGTATTCAGTTTTGTTGGTATTAACATTTAACCTGAAGTCTGCTAACTCTTTTTGAATTGTTTCTACGTCGACAAAGTCAGTCGTTGAAACAAAGTCAACGTCGTCTGCGTATGTCAGTTCTAAAGTGTTTTGAGTGTAGAGTGTCTCGATCTTCCGTATGTTTTTGAGCGCATGTTCTAAGTAGACAATGAATAAGACAGGACTGAAATTATTAAACCACCGTCTAAATCATAGTTTAAGCTATACATGTATCAGGTTACTTGGTTAGAAACATTACTTATCTACCTATGTTAATAAAATACTCTTGTGACGGTCATACGATGTGTGACTGAAAACTTGCCTCTTCGGTTCAACCACTGATCCCCAACTAACCAATTATACACAAAAATGAAAGCGTAGGATGTCTTTTATATAAATCTAACTTAATTTTCATAACCAGTTACGGTCTCCGTCAACAACTGAGCGCTAACGCTTTGCAAATAAGCCGCTAAAAATGATGGCGCAAAATTCAGCCTTGTTTTCCTCTGCACCGCATACGCACCATAGCCACAACTTCATCTTTATCAATGTAGATTCCATTTCAATTCTTTTCACGAAAGATTTAGACAATTTGTACCGGATGTTTAGCATCTGTCGTTTTGACGGATCGTCTACAACGAGACAACGAGATTGGTCTTGCGGATCTGCTTTAAGTTTTAACCGGTCATCACCGCTCCATCATTTCGTCCACGCTGTTTTTGTGCTGACTTACATACATGTAGTAAGTTACAAATATTGTACAAGCATCTCTGTAGACATCGTTTATGCGTCATTGAGTATCAAATAGTGAAGTATTTTCTGCTATCACTCTGTAACTCGGTAACCGCGCATTGCTCCAAAACAAGTTCTTTGTTCTGCACCATTTTTTCGCCAACGTCACAACAATACGTGACCTTTTGAGCAACAAAACCGGATATAACGTTATAGCTGTAGGCCTATATTGCTTGGTAAGCAGTAAGTTTACATACTAGGGAGACTTGTCGAATTCGATGGAGACATCTCAATGACATACATGTAGTAATAAAGAAAATATCGCACAAGACTTTTCAGCCAAGCCTACATTGTAATGCAAGAAATTGGTGCTACTGTACAAATTGTCTTTAATTATTCTGTGACAGCACCTGTTTCAAGTTGAGGTAAACGCAACTCTGAAAAAGTGAAGTGTGGCACATGTGCGAAAACTTACAGAGACTCGTATTTTGTAAGTGAATTTAAATATATGTACATGTACTGTGGGTGCCGACCCAAAATGGAGTAGGGACACTTGAGACAAGGGCTGGGAAGCAGCGACAGGGCCAAGTGCACTTGGTCTTCTCACAGGTGGCAGGTTTAGGGTAGTTGGCTAGTGTCAGCACCGCAAAGAAAAATGCAATTTGTCACCTGTGGAGACTCGGAAGTGCGGTGGAAAAAAAAACAGTATTCCAGTAATACAGGAAAAATCATCTTGATGGGCCAGAGGCCCATTGATGGTCTTGATTCCGATCCCCACCTATTTGTAGGAATCGAAGATCTGGCTTGACAGGGAGATCCATGCAGAATTTGATTCTTTATCTAGATTTGCAGAATTATAAATAGATATCCGAATCAAACAACACCAATTCAAAATGTCAATTTCGACCCAAATAATACTGCACAGATTTTATTTAAAATTTAATTTAATCAAGACAATCATCAAAATTATTATTCAATATGTCAGTCGTGTTCTTTTGACTTCTATTCTAAGTTGATAATCTGAAATAAATAAAGAGTAAACGTTACAAGGGAAACTTAGGTTAAAACTAAAGCAATGTAATGATACTCTCAAACCATAATAAAAGCTTTGGAAATAGTTTTAACATTCTCTTCTCCATGGGTCGATGTATTCCATCTAAACAAAATTAATAATGATATAAATATAATGGTGTGATCTTGTTGTCTCGTTGAATCTCTTCCGATTTTATGTTTCGAATTGGACACAGCATTTGTATGGATACATGTATAAATATCTGGTGTGGTCTTATTTGGTTGTTATTGTTCTAATTGCTGTGGATATGGGGGGGNNGGGCATCTTATACTCTCTTCCTTCTCTTTCTCCCACTTCCCATGCTCTGCCACATTCCCCTTCCTTAAATGTACATGTACTTAAAATCGAAGTTATTTTCGAACTTTTTGCTAATATAGTTTTTATGATAGTAAAATTAAAGTCAACTAAAATTGCTAGAGTGTAACACAGTGTGGCTTCAGCCTTGTCTCCTCGGGGGAAGAGAAAAATCAAATGTGCTAATTTGATACAAATCTAAAATAATCTTTTGCTTAGAGCTTAACTACATCAAAGATGTACATCATCTAGAACAAAAAAAATAGCCATTAATGCCTTACGATACAGAGAGGGTAAAATTAAAAAGCAATCAATGGAAACCTTAGGACGCTCGGAATGCCAATGAATACTTTTTGGGTGTATTGCTCCTCTAGTCAGTTATAAATTACAATCAGCAAACCTGCAGCGCAATGGCCTGTCAACGTTCAGTTGGCGGGGTAAAAAAACAACTAGTCGCTAGATGCCCCCTGCAAAATAGTACATGTACATGTAATTGTGTAGATAACAAAGGCAGACTGAAAATTGCTTATGTGAGTAACATTATTTTAGTCAGACAAGTTAGGTGGCGCAAAAATGCATAAAATTGCTTGTTTGGCGATAGCAATAATAACGACCATGATTTACATACTTGCCATCATTATTCTTATTATTATCCCCGATTGTATACTGTGTGCCTAATCGCCAAACATATTGGCAAAGAAAAAAAAAGGCAACAGGCCGAAGCCTTACCTACGCGATCTCTGAAGAAGAACTAGATGGTGAGATAAGCCATTCCCAGTTTCTTTTAGATTATTTACCGAGTTCTCTAAAATTAAATACAATCACAGAGGTCTATTGAATACAATGTACCGGTACATATTTTTATTAAGATACGATGTTTGACACTAAATTTGGACGATTCTAGTTTGTGTTCCGACTCCCAATAATGACCGTTGTCCCAACGTGTCCAATCGCTCACATTTATTGTTGTGTTCAAGTTGGCTTTTTCTAAGTGCTGCTATTTCTCCTAGAAGTAGTGCGTTAGGAAAAGTAAAAATTTAAAAAAAATAGAAATAAAGCGAAAATAAAGACAGACAATGTTTTTATTTTAAAAAGTTAAGTAATGAGTGTTAGCCCCTTTAGGTTGCATATCATTTACATTAAACTTAAGCGAAGAAGTTCCCCCGCACTCGTGGTTTGAACATGCTAATTTTTTTTTAAGTAAAACGCGACAAACGCTATTTTTACCCTCAGGTAATTTTTCCATTTAAAATACAATGTACAATTTAAAGTTTTTTTCCTTGCTTCAAAATAATTATGTAGGCATATTTGTTAAAGCAATGGACACAGCTGTAAGCTACTTCACAAAATCATGCTTTTGTCTTATTGAATAAATGGAAAATGGAAATGGGCGAAAAATCTCGCCAATTCTTAAATGGATATACATGTATGTGTCTCGTTTTATCCTGAAACCCTTCATGCGAAGAAATTTGACAGATCTCTTGACAATAGTCTCTGTGATTTCCGCTTCGTTTGACCCAAAGCAATTCTCGTTATTATCAAGTTGCGATCTACTATATAATCTGACTATTAAATCTTTTTACAGCACGTATCTACCCTAATGTGCGGTCGTCTCTGTCTCTGACCTATAAATGTATCTAATCTTGATAAATGTAAAAAAAAAGGAGGTGAGGGGGTAAACAAACCGTTGATGTAGACATCCGCCCACCTAGTCGAGGTCACTTGAGGCAACCACTATTATAGCCTATAAATACTTAACGAGCATCACATAGGGCAATTCTGGCAGGTACCTTACAACACAATTGCATTTATTGCTTGATGGTGATTATCGATACAAAAAGGCGGTAATTTGGTTAAGCCCACTTTTTATTGATGTCGAATCTTTAAAATTTCTTTATCATAGATCGTCCGCTACTATGACTATACATGTACCTAAGTAGATGTCAATTGTGAGGTAAGACTTGTTTTTGTAAATCTTAATCGCACTGAAGTGATTTTTTTCCTAGAGCAGAAAAAAACCAGGTGCGGAATAAATAATTAATGGTCAAAATTAATGCTTCATACTCTCATAGAAAAGAAATTATACAGTCAAGCTAAGCTGTGTTATATAAGGAGCGATTTTTTTTTGTCCATAAACAAATTAAAATATGTTTGTTTAAACTTAAAGTAGAATTTTCTCTTGTGAATGCTGGAAGAACTTTGAGGAAACAAATTAAAATAGTCTCTGTTTGTCCCATCTTCAGAAAATCTTTTTTCATAGCAGCATCATAATTGTGCATGAATGTGCCGTACAAAGTAGAACTTAAACATTTAGCTGTGCACATTTAAATGGTGCAATAACACACCATGCTTATATACGCCATGAAGCACAGCCTTGGTAACAAATATTGTCATAATTAAGAGTAAGACGTTTGCATAAAATAAAATTGTTAGTGTCCCAGAACATTATTCCAGCCGTGTCGTTTACTACAAGAAACGGATACTATTAGGCACTATGAGCTCCTGTAACTCGCTCTCCTAGCTGTGTTCGGCAGCAGCCTTCCAGCTCTTACTGACCTCGTCAATTCTATAATATACAAGGGAATTATGATTCTCTATACATATATTATTCAGTGGTGCAGTTATACCCTGTCAATTTGAATGCTTTCCATATTAATCAGTTCAATATATTCTGATATTTAGTAGCAATATTTCCACCACGTCAAGTTATTCCGAAATTCAGGACAATCTGAACTGCAGATAAAGAAGGTATTGAGAGGATTTTGTTATAAATGTTAAACAATATTAGTTTTTCTGCCCTTTACAGACATTTTAGTGTGCTCGTGCCAGTTTTGTATGCCACCAATTATTAAGCCTAATTAACGCAAGGACTTCATTTAATATAAAAAGAATCGCACATCTTGTATATGCTCATTTTCAGTTTTTTCAATGCTATTTAAAATCTGTCAATCATGAAGCTGTAAAGTGTTTGGTATGTTTCCTGCTATTCTCGGTGCAAATATTAAACATTTGGAAAAACGTACATCAGTGGTGGTTATGATGATGATAATAGCTCTGGCAATGGTAGTAACACTTTTACCGATGAGGCTAATATCAATAACGATAGCTATGAATTCAGTGAAGAGGAGCGAATAAAAAAGAGAAGAAAAGGCTAGGCAAATTGAACGACGATGGTTGCACATAATGAATATCCTCATATGATTGTTTTTTAGTTTTAAGTGAAGAATGCTGCTCAAGTTGTCAACGTGCGTTATGCTGGTCGTCATGTTCCAACCAGGGATGATCCATGGAAGACTATTGAGCAAGTGGTGTCTACGATACCGAGAGGTCTTCATAGATATGGGTATGTAGATTATGCCTTCGGGCGTTATTTTTCTTGCTGTTGTTAATATTATTTATTTTTATCTATCTTTTTGTTGTTATTACCTAGATTGTCTTTCTTGTTGTTGTTGTTGTTCTTCTTCTTCTTCTTTTTCTTCTTCTTCTTCTTCTTCTTCTTCTTCTTCTTGTTCTTCATCATCACATTAATCTGCTGCTTCTTCTTCTTCTTCTCCTTCTTCTTCTTCTTCTTCTTCTTCTTCTTCTTCTTCTTTTTCTTCTTCTTCTTCCTCCTCTTCTTCTTCCTCTTCTTCTTCTTCATCACATCATCACCTTCATCATCATCATCATCATCATCATCATCATCATCATCAACATCATATTAATCTGCTTCTTCTTCTTCTTCTTCTTCTTGTTTTAAAAGTTTAACAAATTGAAGAAGAAATATAAGTATACAATATAAAACTGTCGTTTTTTGTCCGGCGGGCCCAAACTTTAATACTTGCTAGCATTTTCTCCAAACCACGTTTCAGCTTTTTTTTATACATGGTTCTAAAAGCAGATTATTACCGTTGTTACTTTCTGCAACGAATTATGCTAATTTTTGATGGTTGCTACCGTTAAAATAGGCCAATTTAGTGACAATTAAATCTGCTTTTTTGTGATGTGCGCCAAGGTGAAAGGTTTTTATGACCAATGAAACCAACGCACGTATTTAAATCAAATCTCTGTAATTTCAAAACGCTTTCACACCTTGGAAGAATCTTGAATTTCTATAAGCGTGTGTTTTCCTTTCGTTAGGTTGCAACGGCCAGAAGCAAGGTCGCAATTTGTTCTGCACTTTGTTGGAGGTGATGTTCCGCCAAAAGAACGTAGGGGACCCTCCATGTTTGTTCTACCGTGAGTAATTCGCACAAACATAATCAGTGCATTACAGCATCGCTGTGCTGAACTAATGAAACTTGACATATAGAATTGTTGCTCTTTTTGTTCTCATTCTCCACGAAAATTTATTAGAAATATGGACCTCCCTCTCTCTAATTTGCATGCCTGACAACTGATAAAAATAAACGCAGAAACATAAAACACCAAAATAACGCCTCAAGTCACAGATGATGGGATCGCCAAATAAATAAAGGCTAGGGGACAGCTTACATGACCCAGCTCACCGAGAAGTCAACTAGGAAAAGAGTACCAAAAGTTTCAAAAATATAAAAGGAATTCTGGAAGCTTTATTGACGCTTTATTGAAGCATGGAGAATGGAAAGCATCTTGCAATGATAGAAGGTATCTATGCACTAAAACACACATAAGACATATAGTGCAATCAATAGTCTATCCACACTTTACAGCAATGACAGATATTATCGATAAAGAATACTTTCAGGAACGTCAGAATATGTTGCTATTCTCAAACATGGCAAACCGCCACAAAATCTTCGTGTTGTAGATCATATCTCTTCTCTGCCGGGAATGCGATTTCAAGAGAGAATTAGAGTAGCCGTTCTTGGCTGAAAGGCAGCCAAGGCGTAAGCGCGTTTTTTCTTCTAGTTTTCATTGTTTTGTTTCCTTCAAACTACTTAGTTTTGCCTTGATATTTTATCGTTTTTGACTATTGAATTTTAAAACAATAAACCATCTTACTTTTGTAAGTCGAACACTTCATCAACCAAAGCAATATCTTTTGTTTGTTCACTGTTTGGAAAGCCTAAGTAAATTCTCTATAATAACTATGTTTGTGGCATATTGGCTCTGTATTACGTGCTTTTAATGTTTCATATTTTTTTTCTTCGTAAATCTAAAAGCTTAATGCTTACATGAGCCATTTTGTGTGAAGTGGAGGAGAAAGGGAATGTCATAAGCGACTGATTGCAGCTATTCAAGCAAACCGTTGCATATTGGTCTTCTTTACTTATATGACAATGAACCCACACTGATTTCATTTAGAGTTATCTCGATCATGTCAGTTGGGTTTGCAGTAGCAAAAAAAAACAACAAAACAGCCAAAAAATAATGGCTACCTTTTAGGGTTTCAAGGGAAAATTCTATTGTACGTTTGAAGGGCGAAAAAAAAACCACTTTAAGTTTATTGTTAAAAACCTTTTAGTTTCTAGATCTATAAATTTTATGTTTTGATAAACATTTAGCATGAGGGCCTAAAAATTTATCAGCTTGTTTTAATCTTAGCGATCGTTATCCATAATATATCTAGCGATTTATCTTCCTTATCCATTAAAGACATTAATTTTGTTTATTGTTTTATGTTTACCAGCAACGTGTCAGTAAAGTCGGAAAGACCTGTCTAACAATAGGTGTCGTTTGTTATTTTATTTTATAGTTAGGTCCATTTTACATATATTAATGTACAAAAAAATAATAGCAAAGATAAAAAAGAGAAGCCGCAGATTACCGCATTTATAACGTTGAAAAAGACAACGTAGCTTAGATAAATTGAGAGTCTGTTCGCAAAATATGCAATAATTGCATAAAAAATCTCCGCATTTTTACATGGAATGAATCAAGGTGATTAACACTTTACATCCTCAGTCCAAGCGAATTAAAAAAAGAAGTATTCTGTTGTTGAAAACGCTAAGAAAGCATTGGTTTTTAGCTCTTGTGTTGGACACGACCTTTTAACCAGGAACAATAACTCTTGTTTTCCCACTAATCTCATTCCCGTAAGTTGCTGGATACAGCCATAGTTATTTAGTTTTACCGGAAAACTCACTAGAATTACATCACTCATAGAGCCAAATATGCCAACAGAGCAATCGGGATTTCGAACAAACAAAACCGCAATTGCTGTTGAACTGGTCCTGGCACTGACTTCACACACTGAATCAGGTTTTGAGAAGACATAGCTAGAACAAAATGTGTAATCACACACGCACAGCTGTAAATCGCTCAAGTTCAACTAAGCACAATAAATTCAGAGACACGAGTAAAATTACATAATTCCAACAATTATAAGAGGCTAAGAAGAGAAGTCGCTAGACACAGCCTGAATATCGACTTGACTTTGGGCCGCGGTGCATTATAGTTTTCCGTCTAAGATGCTCACTCGCCTCTCTCTATCTTTGCTGCCAGTTCTTACCATGATTGCCCTCGATCTTTTGCGAGGGTCGTGGTTTTATCCACTTCATCAGTTGATTAGAGTCTGATTTCAAGGTTGATCAGTACCAGATCTCTATTTAGGGCTGTTTAGAGGTCGTTCTTCGCCTTCTCCTGTGGTTTTTTGAGGGTAATTCTTTTCTATAATTAAACATGAAAACTTGTGTTAAAAAAGGGGTAAAACAATTTTTATTGAACCATAAGATAGAGCCCCTAGCATTTGTTATACCACTTTATCAGATTGAGTAAGCTGTTTTACGCACTTAGAGCTTCAAAAAATTGTCGCAACATAAAATAAACGTTGTGCGCGAAGCATAGTTGCCGTAACACAAACTTTGTACCAACTCATGGGGAGGGGGGGTACATCAGACGTCCATCCACAATCCGTTGAAAAAAAATGATAGATCTATTTGATAGGTACTAAAGTATGACCGCTCACTGCTGCAAAAAAATCAAGATGGCGCCGCTCAATGGCGACACGGGCGTCGAGCAGTGAAGTAAATGGACTACTTCTTTTGTGAGGTTCTATTTACAAAGCTTAAAAGTTATCGATTGGACAGAGATGGATGTATGCAACCATAATTGGTGGTATTGTGTTTTTTATTTTATTTAATTGTGGTTTTCTTCAATAAAGTTATTTTTTTAATAACATAGACAGTTTAAACGTAAACAATTCGCTTTTACTATATAATCTGGCCACTATGAGTGATAGATCAATTTCAAAACAAGACAGGTTTGTCTCCTCAACACCAGAACGACAAAAGTCTACAGAGCAAAAAGAGATGGAATGAGGGTTCGAACAAGAAAAAGAAGCGTGAAGAAAACATTTTTGCCAGTGCTGGCATTGGGTAATGTCAGATTATAAAGCGGAAGAGCTTCAAGCTTGCACCAGGCACATCTACGAGTATATGGAAAGTTCGATCATGTGCTTTTCCGAGACTTGGCTAACATGACAGCCATGTTAACATTGACGGCTTAACCATCATACTTTCTGATCGAACAACTGAATCAGGCAAACAGACAGGCAATGCTGTATATGATTATATCAATGACAAATGGGCCCTCAAGAGCAACATACACATCAAGAAGACGATGTGCACACCAGACATCAAAGTTTTGGCTGTCAGAATTCGTCCATACTATCTCTCTAGGGAAATCCCCTTGTTATCATAAACGACGTAGGGCCTATATATATTCCCCTTGAAGCTAACCATACCATACCTGCTGAGATCATCTCGTACTGGCTTCATGAAATAAAGGTATCCAATCCAAATTCCCTCAGATTGGTTTTGAGAGATTATAACACCCTTATAATGCACCCTTTCGTCCTCTTGCCCTACATATAATCAGTAGGCCTGCTGTCCTACACAAAATGGCAGTGCATGTATTCTCGACCTGTTCTAAGGAAACATTCCCAACGCTACCAACACTAGGCCTTTCGGACTACAACAATGTTCTTTTTACACTCATGTATAGGTCCAAATTAAAAACATTAAAACCAACAAAAAATTAAAACTAACTGTGTTAAGCTGTGGACAGAAGAAATAACACTGGTGTTGCAAGGTTGTTTGGACACAAAAGACTGGAATATCTTTATAGAAAAACACTCGTGATATACATGAATTAACTGACATTGCCTCATGCTGTTTGTACTTTTGTCAAAGAGTGCTTTTGTGAAAGTAATGTGGTTAATTCTAAGGAAATCAAATGCTACCTAAACAACCAACCATGGGTGTCAAAGGAGCTAAATGAATTACTTAACGTAAGTAAAAGGGTGTTCCGAGAAAAAGGTCAATATAAAACCAAAGAGACAAGCAAGCTTCTCAAACTAAAAATAGCAGAGGGCAAAAGACACACGCAAGGGAAAAATTGAGGATTCCTTGAGATCCAATGAGTGAAAAACAACATGGGCTAGTCTTTAAAAAGCTACAGGCTACGCCACAGTGACTGACAAGCCCTGTGTATATCTAAAAAATGAAAAAAGTGTATGTCAATTACCTACATTCTTTTTATGCTTGATTTCATTGTTATGATTTCCCAAGACATGTAAAAATTTCATATCTGAACTCAGTGAACAAGTTTGAAATTATGAGTCAGTTGAAATCGTCGGCTTTTACAAGTGTTTGGGTTTTACTATTGACAATAAACTAAACAGATACGCCCATGTTTATGTCTTATTAAAAATTGAATAGGGGACTGTTTTTCCTTGAAAACTTTGCCTTTTTATGTAAATGAAAGCATTCTAAAAAAATTCTGTCAAGCTCTCATTCAAAGTCTTATTTCATTTGACATAAGTTTTTGGGGAGGAAACATTACAGAAAGGGATACAGAATAAATAGATCCATAAAAAGGCTGGAATATATTGGGTGAGGAGCTGCCACTTTTAAACAATATAATTATTATACTCTAGAAAAAACACTCTATGACCAAAGTAAATGATCTATACCACCCTCTTTGAAATGCGTAGCAGATTTCAGGAAGAACAGGAAGTTACAAAAAATCCTTTGTTCCGACAACTTCTCGAAAATTGTCGTATTCGAAAGTCGCACGTAAATATTAATTTCAAAGTTTTGAGGGTTTTTTTTATCTTTGCGTTCATAATAATCTGTGAATATATGGCCGTAAGGAGATATGTGAGAGAGCTGAGGAAGTGAGTGAGAGGGAGAGCGAGAGAAACCTGCTTCTGTCGTAAAAAGTGCGTTGTTTATCGTACAGTCTTGGTGGTATGTTGATGTGTTTCTGTGCTTGAGTGTGAACTAAAATTGATAAACTACATGCCATTTATTTCAGCACCAATGTCCATGCCAAGTTCCCAATAAAAGAACAATTTAGTGGTTTCATCTTATCTATGAACGTTTGGTTTTCGGAAAAGAAATAGATTTAGAAACTTTTGACAAAGTAAGCCTATGGCCTGTGGCTTTTCCGACAGCCTCTGCAAAGGTGAAATACACTACAACTGCTACAACTGTGAAGACTACTAGGCAAAAACGTGTATGAGCAACCCCCACCCCCCCAACCCATATTTTTCCTCACGAAACCAAATTTTACTATTCATATTGATACCGAACTGTTTCAATACATAATTATACATATATGTAACTTAATGTTAATCAATTAAAACTCTGATAATGATACAGTACACCATGTAATGATATTTTCCCGCTCTCTAGCATGTACAGGCTGGGGCCAGAAGTATCCCCGCCAGTGTGTCTCGCGATCAGCTTGCTCAGCAGACCATATCCAGGCCCTGGGGATGTGCAACGGACGAGGTGCGGACATTTTTCAGTACATTGGGAAAAGTATCGATATTATCTAAAGCTACCCAGACCCCCTTTCTTGGCCAAAAGATCACTTTTGAATACAATTTAGAATAAAGTTTAAACGTTCGGGTGACTGATTACAATGTAGCCTACTTATTTGGTAAACCTAAAGTTTCATCAATTAAAAGGAAACAAATAATGAACCAATGAGCTAGACAAAAAAAAAATTGGCCCGAGATATCTACTTTCTGTAGGTTTTTTTTATACTATTCCTTAGTTCTAGGTTATTTTTGTTATTTTATGCTTTTTGTTGTTTTTTTTTTTCTTTTGGGTAACCAAAAGTCCATGTCATGCGCTCAAAGATCTTTCATGATTCAGTATATTTTTCACTTTTCATAAATGATACTCTTAGAAACACCCCATCTTTCTGTTGAAGCAACAAATAAACTTGTCTGTGCTTTTGTAGATTCAAAATTAGATTATTGCAATTCTTTAATGACTGGGATCTCTGAATCTAAAATTGCTAAATTACAGCAAGTTCAAAACAACGCTGCAAAATTGGTATATAGGAAAAAGAGAAGTGATCATGCTACACCCTTATTGAAAGAGTTGCATTGGCTACCAGTTAAACAGCGCATCGAGT
>BMAT01008633.1:176569-196562 GCA_019649035.1 Elysia marginata | reverse complement strand
GCACCGCAATATTTAAAGGAATTATTAAGTCTGTACCAACCTAAAAGGAAGTTGCGGTCATCAGATGACTCTATGATCCTAAAAGTACCTCGCATGAATCTGAAATCTTTCGGTGATCGAGCCTTTTCGAACTATGCTCCTTGTATATGGAATTCTCTTCCAGAAGAGATTCGTAATATTGAAAAACTGGAGGAGAGTTTTAAGAAATAACTAAAGCACCATTTGTTTCTGAAAGCACATGTGATAAATTAGCTATGCAGACATTTTCCGTTCAGTTACGGCGTTTGTTAATGAACTAACTTTACTTTATTTATTTTTAGCAATGCAATTTTAAGTTTCTGTGTGTATCTATTTTAAGTCACATGTATTTTTTATTGTTAAATAGATTATTTTATGTTTATTTTGACACGTTGTATACCTCACAAAATTATGATTTTCAATGTTTATGTAAAATTTTAAATTTTTGCAATACCTTTTTATACATTTTACTACTGGCAAACCATATTTTTGCCACTCTGTAAAGTTGTTGTTATTTCATGTATTTTAAAACCACTTGTGTAGTGCATAGAGCATAATATTATTCTATGAGTATGCGCGCTACAAATGCTATCTATTATTATTATTATTATTGCTAATAATCGATTTGGATAATTCAAAGTTAAATTTTGTTCCAATGCGGTTTGAGGTCTTTGGACAGCACTGTGATTCTTGTTCTCAAACAAAATGGTTTTGACAGCCACTGCCTTCATTTTAAACCAAAACAATTTGTGCTAACTTTCTTAAATTCACATCTTAATTGAAAATGGTTTCATAGATCTATATACATATATATACACATGTATCGTAACCGTACTAAAGTCAATACCTTGTGGTTGCAAAATTAAGCTTAGCCTTGGCCAGTAGAAAAAGCTACAAAGCATTAAGGGCTTTGAAAAGATGTCTCTCACTTAACTTTTGACAGTTGAGTATCTAAGCCCTGATTATGTGCTGTGAATACCATTGCTTAAAATGTTCCTGTTAAATTTGTCGTGAGCCTGCACACCTGTGCCTTGACCCACAAGTTCATCATCTTAGACATGCATGAAGATCAAACTACATTAGGAAACTGATGAGAAAAACTTCAGTTTAAAGGTAGTCCTTTACACAAATATAGAATCAAGCTTTGCTTCTGAACTTAAAATTCCATTCATAAACGTTTTATTTAGCTAATGTGGGTTTTACTTTTTAGGTTCAATGAAAAGTTGATTTTTTTAAAAATCATTTTTGAACAATAACATTGCCCTAATTTTCATTTAATGCATAGCGTGAGGCTACAATGATCAAGAGGATTGGACATTTTTTTTTTAATTCTAAAAATTTTATTCCTTTAACACAAAGTGGAATTCCTAGTATTGTGGCACTCCAAATATATGGGTCACTTTTGTCGCTACAATTATACTGTTAAAAAAAGAGAGAAAAACAAATTCTGGTACAAAACTTTTTTTTTATTGTGTTGCATGCAAAGCCATATGAAATATAATTTTGTTGACAATAATGATATATAAGTGGCAACTACAGTTTTGAAATCAGAACTCAAAAAGTAAAAAGGTTTTCAAGGGAAGTGTCAACAGGCATGTAATTGTAATTTCTCTTTACAGGTGTTACTTTATAAGAGAGAAATAAGCAGGATGTAATAGTATAATGTAGTTGCTTTGGAAAAATGACAGAAAGTCTTAACTGACAGTCAAAGATATTATCATATACATGTAATCAGATCTGAATCTTGGCAAACCTCTTTACTTTTGTATTTCCTTAAAATACCACACACACATAAAAATACAGTCAATGAATAAAGGATATGAGCATTATTGATGGTAATATATAAAAATAATTAAAACGACAGTGACATTAAAAATGTCGATAATTAATCAATAATAATGATGATTACAAAGATGACAATATTGATAATAATGATACAGCAAACAAATGATAATGGGCATGCCTGAAGTAAATATAGAACCTTAAAGTAATAAACAGAGTTCAAGGGTGCAGCTTCATGATATCCAAAAAGGATATGATGTGACCTACAAAGGCAGGAGATTTTCTAATAGGTACAGAGGCATGCTCCCCTAGAAGTTTTAGAAAAATAGTTCTGCATAAGAAGCCATTTTACTTTTTGGGCAGCAGCTTACGCTTGTTTCATATTTGAATATAATTAATATAATCAATTTCCAAACATCCTCGCAGGTTTATTCCTCATTCGAACTCAAGTGAATGATGTTTGTGTCTTCAAATTTGCAGCAGAGATAGAGGAAAACATACGAAAGGTCGCACTATAGCGGAATTTCTGCTATTTAGCTGAAGTGTGGCACCTATGAAAGTTTCAGCTATTCTGCAAAAGGCTACAAAACCAAAAAAGCAAAATAAGCATGCATAAGATTAGCTCTGATTTAGTGTTATATCTAATGAGCATACTAGATTTTACAATGCAACCATTGCATAGAACAAAAGCTAAGAAAAAGGTAACAAATGTCCTACGCTATGGGATAATTTCCTTTCACTCCATTATTGAGACAATACATACAATGGTTGAATATGTATTAAAAAAAAAACTAAAATTAAAAACCACATCTATATAGGCCTACTTGCAAGATTTGGCAAGACTTAGTAAATGCAAAATAAACAAAGCACTTATTTTAAATTGTAAAGACATTTAACAAAAGAAAATATTACTACATATCGGCCGTTAAGTCACTTCCTGTGTTATCAATCGGCCTTTAATATGCCCCCTATTTATCGCTATTATTTTTACGGCTTCACACTACCAAATAAAATAAACTTTGCATGGTTTTCAAGAAGAAGAGTTCTACTTTCATTTTCAGTTATAAACAAAGCGAAAAAAGCGCTCTCTGTCTCACTCATTTTCATCCATTCATCTGCCGATTTTTAGTGATTTTCAACCATGTCAGATCAAGTAGCTGGACCTTCGGGCCTTTGTAATCTAGATTATTAATTAGAGAAGAAGTTTTAGATCGTTTAGAAAGTGACAGTGAAGATGGTTTTGATATTCCACACTTGAGTGAGGATAGTGGAACCACCTCGGATGGCGAGGATGAAGTAGAAGTTGAACCTAGATCTAGGCCTAGGTCTATAAGAGACAATTTCGCGCGCTAAAATTGTAATAACTTGTGAACTAATTGAGCTAGAATTAAAAAAGTTGGTATTTTTGCAAAGCTCTCACTAAGCTCTTTCTTGCAATATAAGTTTTATGAACATTGCATCAAAAATATTTTTTGTCAAAGTGCCTACTATAGGAGGAATTCAGTGGTAGAAGATTTAGATTGGGATACAGATCAGGAGGAGGAATCAAATGTGGACAGGTTTTGGTTTGTTACTTCTTCAGAAAAAGTGCTAAACCTATAGATTTCCTGAAAGCTGGATAATTTATCTACCCGTCTCACTACATTTTAACTAGCTATTACATTTTGTGTGCTGTGTGTTAGTTCGCAAAGGTATGTAAAAAAAAATTCAGAAAGTTGGTTATTTTTAGTCAAAGGTCAAGGTCAAGGTCGTGTTTGTCAAAATGAGGTCAAATTTTACATCAAAATATTCTTCATCATCTTATCTTTCTGAAAATGTATGGTTGATATACCTTTATTTCACACACTTTTACATTAATGCCTGTTGTTTGGGACATATACAAAACACTTAAAATACCCAAACAGCAGACCTATTTATAGGCGACGGTTGTAGGGTTACGAATTGTTCAAAAAGTGACTTTTCAAACAAGCAGTAAATGGTCTGTTACCAAAAATGACAAAGTCATTTCCAACCATAGATAGGTTTTCCAGGTAATCAATGTTAAACATGACTTTTTTCAGGAGTTAAAACTTTTTATCATAACACTGAATATGGCTGTCATTTAAAAAAAAACGAATGAAGCATGAAAATTTTGACCTCAAACCTTTCAATTCAAAACTTTTACATAACATCTAAGAAATAGCCCAGAAAATTTAAATAAACGCCAACTTTTGCATTTTTTTCTCAGAACATAAAAAACAAAAACCAACATTCCAGTAAATAATAAATACTACAAAGTCAAGCATAGAAGAGTTTCATTGTTTTATGCTCTTTTGGAAGCACATGTTAAAAAAAACAGTATTGTTCAATAAAAACAAGATAGACTTACACTCTAAAAAACATTTGAGTTCATAACAGTGTCCAAATTAGTGGCAAGAACAAAATATTAGAAAAGTTTCAGAACGTCTCAACTAAATGCACATAGTGACTTATCTCACAACTTAACTTTATTGCACAAAACTTTAAAAAATTAATTGAAAAATGAAAATGTGATGGTCCCTTTCAGGAAATGCATTCGTAATACTGAAATGCTATGGAGCATAAAAACATGCATTCACAGCGCTCTTTCCCTCTCTCTTTTTTTTTTAATGAAAAACTCAGACAGAGAAGGGCTGCTACAAATTATCCTTACAATTACATAGGGATATCTTTAAAAATGGCAGAAGTGCAACATGGCTTCAACCAATTTTCTTGCTTTACCCTAGAACCCCTATGTTAAAAACTCACCAAGCCATACACAAGGAATTTTGATGTGATTGTTCTCAATCTTATTCTTAAAATGCACTTGTTCATTCATTCTTGCTTTATACTTAAAGCCACAATCTTTTTATTCTCAAAATAACAAACAATGACACACACACAAACAAACATACAGTGTGCAGTAACTTCACACATTTTAGCATACAAGTAACACTATTATAAATGTATTAAGTGCATAAAAATTCTACAGATGTTGAGTAATAGCTGCAACAGGCACAACAATGCCATTTCCAGTTCTTTACAAATTTACTTCTTTTTCTTTCCCATAGTGTGTGCCTGCACTTGAGTCTTTTGCTGGGCAAACAGGTTCATCTCATCTTCAAGACGCTTTTTGCTCTCTTCAAGCTTGCGTTTCTCTTCTCCATGCTGCCTCTTGAGAGCATCAAACCGGTTGTGAAGCTGGAATAGGAATTAATGATTAATGAAATAAAGCTGCATTAAAAAATATCAGAATTTAAAAATCATCTTGGCTTGCTAATTGTTGTTATAGTTTAAAAAATATGCCCTGTATTACTCAAAAGAAGCTTCCTAGTGAACTACACAATTAAAAAAAAAAGCGTTTTGAAAACATTTACGCTAGAAAGTTGTAGACCCCTTTAAAAAAAAACAAACAAGAAATACAGTCCACCCCAAATATTTTATCCTACCAGACCAAACGTAAAGTTTGAAATATCCATATTTCAAATTATCAGCACAAATTACAAAAGAGGGATGAAAATGGTAATCTGAATATTATTTGGAGTGAAACAAGTATTTGAAATGTCAAGGTTTGAATGACTCAACTCTTTGACCATGTAATAATCTCATAATTCTGCGCATAATTTTTTTTAGATCGATATCTAAAAGCCTAGATCTACTTATGGTTGTAACTTCTAGATTGTTGCAAAAACCGTTGAAACCATTAAAAATAGCTTCTCTTGGAAGTTCAATCTACTATAAACAACTTCAGGGGTCAAACTGTTTCAATTTTATGCTTACATCGTCTTTTTCCTCTTCTAAGTAAGACTATTTGGAAGCTGACAGCGTCTGGCCATTGTTATAGAGTTAAACTAGACTGCTTTATAAAATAACTTGAAAAATTAAAATATAAATGGAATAAAGTATATTTATAACTTTTTACTCTTGGGCTACAGACAAAAAAGGCTTTTTAGCACTAAATTAGGAGGCAGGACATGATAGGCCTTTTAGCACTAAAATAGGAGACTAGACAAAATAGGCTGTTAAGTACTAAAATAGGAGAGAAAAAATGGAAAACAAGTAATGTACTGACCTCTTTCTCAGCTTCTTTGAGCTCTGCTTCTTTCTCTTTCACCCTGATGACAAACATTTGCCTCATCTCATCTTCTTTTTTCTGCAGCATGGCCACATGCTCATGTCGTTTCTCCTCATATGTCTCTGACAAGCTGCAGAGGTAAACATAATGTATGAGGGATGTAGATGGCAAGCATTCTTTGTGATAATGAAAAACCCAAACTTAACCAACGATATAAATATCTATAAAAGTTGGGGTTTTTTGTGTTTGTTTTCATACTAAACAAAGGCATTGAAAAATGTAGAAAGGTGATTTATGTCAGAGATGCAAAACAGGAGTGCAGTATTTTGTCTTAAAACTTGCAAACCAACTTTGAACGAAAAGAGGACAATAAGTGACAAATTAGGGGATGCAATAGGATAAAAGAAAATTAATTTGCATTTAGCTTTTGTTTAATTTTGACTGCACCTTTTAGAAAGCTTTAGGGAAGGCAGAGAATAGAGAAAACTTCCTGAAATTAATGGTACTCCTGCTTCACACTTTCTTTTAAATCACAAACAGTCAAGAATGAATTTTTTGAAACTATTGTTACAGTAAATGAACTTGTAGCTATGATAAAATAACAATGTGCAGAGGTATGTCTCATAAACATGCATAAAAACTTCATAACATTGTTCTAGCTTACCAACACCTGCCTTTTTTTTATTTTCATAGTGAATTTGTGAGCAAACTTAAAATCAAATCATAACATGCAAACTCAGACATCATTATATTTAGTGATTGATCTATGAACATGCAAAATAAATATGCAAAAACAGAAGTTTTCCCCCCATTAAAAAAAGTTTTGTCCTACAAATTTAAATTTCATTGGAAAAATTTATTTAAATATTGAAAAACAAAATGCATAACTCTTCCTTAACTGTAAAACGTTCAAGTACACAAGGCACACTGCAAACAAAAACCCTTTTTGGAAATCACCTTGAATAGACTCTATAGCACTAATAAAATGGAAACAATGTTTGTAAACTGGCATAGTTGATAAACTCTGTTTACCTTTTAGACTCAGAGTCAGAGAATCCCATCTCCTCCAACTTGTGCCTGCGATACAGCTCAAAGTGCTTAGAGTGTGTGACTTCTCGCAGATCTTCCATGTTGGTGCGAATCAACATTTCCCGCAGTTTGACAAAGTCACAGTGGTTTTCATTCTCCACTACAGACAGGGTTAAACAAATTATATCATTGTTTCTCAGACATTTTAATATTGATCTTTATAAACCACCACTGAAAATGAGTAGGAAGTTGGAAATTGAAAAACCCTCTGAAAAGTAGATTTATTCATCCCCCCGTCTGAATAATTTAGCTTAGTTTGAGTAGTTTTCCTTACAAACTTGATCATTCAATGCAGTTTTTAATGTTTGGACACAAAAAAAATGCATTTTTCATAATATCAATCCCTTGTAATATAAAAAAAACAATTTCTGATGTGTTTAAACTAGTTGGGAGACAATTGTTTTTGTTTCCCATAAAAATACTCAGCTGCTTTAAAAAAATTAGCACATATGGAAATGAAACTATTTAGCCGTTCATAACACTGGCAATTCGTTAACTTTGTCTATTTTTAGTAAGTCTATGATATATATGTATACCAAAATATTCTTACCCTGCACAGTTCCCCATGGGTATTGTCTGGCTTTGACCATCTTGTTCCCGATTTTCACCTCATCATTGCTGCCTACTACGGCAAATGGAAGATGTTGCTACATGAAAAGACATTAAGAACAAGACTTAAAAACAAAAATGACGTGATCTCTCAGCTTTTGTTTCTATTGGTTTATTCGAACAGTTTTGCTGTTCTCCTCATAAAAAAAAAGTTATCTCCAAATCAGTTAACACCAAATATACAAAGTAAGACGATAACTCAAAGAACACAATTAAAAAAACCTCCGCATAATTTTTTATCAAGGAGGCAAAACAAGCATGATAATATTGATAAGGGTACAAAATCCAGTTGCATTGAAATTTTAGTATATAATTCTAATACTAATGGGAGTATAAAACATGACTTCTTTTGAAAGAGTTGGGCAAATATTGGAATACCAAACTTACGTTCATAGCTGCATTTGTATCAGAAACAGTTTCATCATCAGTGGGGAATTGGTAAATGTGAACACCGTTGGAAATTAGCTCAGACATCAACTGCACATGAAAAATAAATAAGCCATTTGAAAGTTTTGACAGAAAGTAAAATTAATGTTTTAGATGTTATAAAAACAAAAAACAAATAAATATTTGTAAATATTTTTTCTTAACTCTTTGTACCCGAGCAACCGCACACTGCGGCCAGTAGATCTAACCATTTGAACGAGGCGCCCCATTCTGCAGACGGTAGAAAGCATTACAATATTTACGACTATGGAATTCTGAACTGGTAAAGTCACGAAATAATTATAACGACAATATTTACAAGGCTCTATCTTTCGATTTCAACTGAATTTGGTACAAGAGAGGTGTTTGAATTGAAAGAGAAACTGAAAATATGGTGAGAGATTTGTTTACGTTTTTGCTCTTTCTTGGAAACATTTCTGATTATATGGTTGCTTCTTGCCCGGGGCATTATACCCCCAAAAGAGGTGATAAATTTATTCTCAGACATTGTAGACAATGATGAAGAGAATTTAGACAGTGAAGAAGTTAGATATAGTAATTCCTTTGAAGAATCAGATTCCAATGATAGCATAAATAGATTTAGAGCCAGTTATGAAATCCAAAATCAAGATAGAAGACTAAGAAGTATATATGGATTTAGAGTTTGAGAGCTCTACTTCCATAATTTTATTTCCCCACTACATGAAAATGGACAATGACATGGATATGAAACTTAAGCAAGAGAAAGATGCATATCTGAAGATTTGAAACAGCCCAGATTTAGACAGCTACAAGGAAATTTACTATTTTTAAGTACCAGGTACCCGAAAATGTTTTATTTTCAAATTTTATTATTTTCAGTATTACATAACCTCTCAACAAGCATAACGCCAACAAATTATAAATTAACTCAAAATAAACTTTGTATTTATAAACTTGATTCATTTGTGATTATTTTGATGTGCAACTTCTAATAAGTTTTGTCTGTATAAACTTTATTCGTTTGTGATTATTTTGATGTGCAACATGTTTACCTGTGATAGAAACAACACAGCACACGAAACAAAAAGTTATCCCCATCCCATTTTACTCTCTTTTATTACTCTCTGTCCCAGGGTGAAAGAGTTAAACAACACAAACTTTACAAGTGTCAACTTGGTAATTTTAGTTTAAAAGAAAGTTACACGATTGTTTTTTCAATGATCTGAATAATATATTTAATGACTACATTTGTTACCTTAGTCTTAAACTTTTGCAGCTCTGTTTTCGTGATGGTATCAGCTTTGGCAATAACAGGAATGATGTTGACTTTAGTGTCCAACTTCTTCATAGTCACCAAATCAAGTGCTTTAAGACTAAAAAACAGATAAAAGAACTGTGTAAAATAGTTATCAACCAAAACTATATAGTCTGCCAAAATCGGAATGAAAACAGGTAACTTTATAAAAAAAATAACAAGTATAAATTGGTTATTTGGTGAACAAAACTTAATTTGTATGAAGATTTCAGAGTATTTTGTAAGTCCCTTAGAAATACAGATATATGAGAAAAAATATGAGATCGAAAATAATCTACTGTATGCCTAGACAATATATAAATACCTATATAGGTAATATGACAAAAATGAACAATTCAACATAAAACTTTATTTTTGTTGAGATGTACTATTTTTGTTGAGATGTTGTACTTTGCTACTCACGAGTGGCCTGTAGGAGCAATGAAATACAGACACGCATGAACACGGGTGTCATGATATGTATGCAGCATTCGTTTTATTTTCAGCTCTTCATGAAGATATGAATCAAACTGTGCATCGATATAATCCACAATGGGCTTCCAGCTGAAAAATGACATGTTAGATAGTTTTTGGAGAGAAGCTTTGATTTTGTTTGTTTTTATAACCGAGTTACAGCAAGGAAAAAGTTGACATCTCTTGGCGACAGTCTAAGTCTTTATACAATTTTTCCAAAGTTCATCAGATAACACTTGCACAGAATGAAAAAGGAAACTGTATGTGTCAATAACAAGTTCTTTTATATAAAATTACAAAACAGTTTTACTATTATTGTCCATGAAAGAATACATTTTTGCTAAGTATTGGAAAGATAGTAAGTTTATATAATTTATATTATTTGGTGACACAAAAAAGAGTTAAAATTTTGTGACTTTTCCTTTATGAGTTGAAAAAAAATGGACTTTATTATATGTAGTATAACAATACAAATTTGAGAAAGACAGTCGTGCAGCAAAACAGTATGAACAAATGTATGCAAACGTTTCAATATAGTTTTTACACTGCAGAGAAATAATTCTCTACCATTATGCTAGCACTGTCTCAATAAATATTATGTATTTAAAACAGAGTAAAAAAGCAAAAGAAATATTGTCTTATTTGCAATGAAAATATAAAATTAAAGCAGTATAAGATTTCTGTTATCTAGCTAGCAAACTTGACATTCATTGAATTATTTTGCCATTTCCAACACAGTCAAGTTAAGTTAGAATAAGAAGCTAAGGTGTTAATTGTACTTCTTTCCCATGGTAAATATATACTGTGATGGTAATGTTATTTTTTAATATAATTATTTTCTCAAGATTCAAATAATTTGATACACTGATGAGCATGCTTTTGTTTAAATATAATGCATTACAATCCTCATAACCTACATCTTAAAAAAGCCTAAATTTTAAACTCCACTTGCAAGCAAAATACCCATATTATTAAATTTTTAATTTGCAGTTTGTATGCATGCAACCCAATGATTGAAAATGTATTTTGAAAGTCAATTTTAGAAAAATTGCGGGGTTGGGATCAAACTGTTCGCTCTGCACTAGGTTTAAGCTGCAGATGATATCTTATGACTCCAAGCCATGCAAAATAGTCAATTACGTTTGGTTTTAAAAAATATACTTAAAATACATCAGAAATCAATTTTGACAGACAAACTCAAGAGAAACCATACTAGTACTAGGGCAGGCTTCTCACCTATCATCTTTGTTAATCTGATCCCCAAACCCTACAGAATCCACCAATGTCAGCTTTAAAAGCACATTCTTTTCCCGCAGCTCTGAAATGATGTAGCAAGAATGGCAGAAAAGGTTGTAGCCAAAAGCATTAATTAAAGACAAAAAGCATTGTCATATGTATTTAGGGAGGCCGCAGAAAAAAAAAGTGTCAAAAGGATCTAGTATTATTAAATATATTGGCTTTTATTAAAAGGTAATATATGCTGCACGGTAGACTTATGTGGTCTGAAAGCTTTAAATATGTGGTTGGCTTTGTTATAAATGTAAAAAAGTTTATGCTTACAGCAGAATTTTTTTTAAACTTCAAAAACTCCTCCAAGTGACAGAAATATTTCATTTAATTTAAAGTTCAAGTACTTGATCGTTTGATTTTGAGGAAAAACAAGGCAGATGAAAAAAAAGAATTATTAAGCTCTCAGCAAACTAGCGAAAGTTTTAGAAAATTCTGCTGCATGCACAACCCAAAGTGTGTGGTTATTTGGTTAACTGAAGAAAAAGATAATGAAACAACTAGGTGAGAAAAGAGGACTGCAGAGAACTGAATATCAATATCATTACGTGTCACTCATTCACAAGAATGTGCCTAAAATGATTTTCACAATTCTATTCTTTGTTATCATAGGCTAAATACATAAAACTAATAACTAAAAATTTAAAAGTCACTGGTGCAAGGAAAACAGAATCTTGTTTTAGAATTGAAATCATCAATAATGTGTAGTAGCCATGGGTCAAATTTTTTATATTTTAAATAAAACTGTAATAACTGTTTCAACCTGACTGAATATAGATTGAACAGGAGTCGCAGTAGAGCTGTGTAGATAAGCAAGTCAATTTTTTTTTTTAGCGTAAAGCCGACAGCTTACTTGTTTCGTCAATATTTTTAGAGCTAAAATATATACCTTCCTTTTAAAAAAAAAATTGACTTGCTGAATATAGATTGTTGGATTTACAGTACAGCCCATCCTAACAGTCCCACCAATACTTTTCTTCACTTTTAAAATAAGAAAACTACTCATCTATCAAATTTCTATAGACTGAAAGGACAAAAATGAAAAACTAAGACAGAGAATAACTCTTCATTGAAATGTTGAAATTCAATTTAAGCTAGGACATGATGAAACATTATGTAAGAGATCTTTACTTTTAGAACTGAACAGCTATATTTTTTTTTGCCAGTAGGCATGGTGCAAAAGAGCAGGTTAAAAAAAACCAACTCTATTGTCGGTGAAATTAAGAAACAAGAACTTAATCATCCAAATCATTTTCTAAATACATTTTGGAGTTTTTCTTGTCTTTTAATTACTCTATGAATTTTATGCGCGTGGAATTTAAATAAACAGTTAACTTGTATATAGTTTAAAACAATGTTACAACTCATGTTTTAAGCATTTTTTATTATCTACCCTTATAGATTAAAGACAAGTGTATACAAAACAGGTTAGAGTGATATTGTGAGTTGAGGCAGCAAAATAAAAATAAAAATAATTATCAGAAAATTAGCTGAACTGATTAAAAAACAATAATAATATTAACTTATGTATTTAATGAAAAGATGTATACCTTCTATTAGCCAACATAAAAATAAGAGTGATTAGTGTGATTCTCTGCAGTCAGTCTCTTTCCCATGCCCAGTGAACATATCAGCAACTGTGCTGATCTTACCTATTTTCTTTATTTATCTGATCTCCGAAAGCAACGGAGTCAACAATGGTTAATTTCAAACGTACATTACTCTCATGTAGATCTGAAACGAGCATCAGCCTCAATGAAGTATTTAAATAAATCTATTCTTTCTAGAACAAAAAAGTACAGCACTTTAAAATTGTATAAAAATATTCTATTTTTGAATTTACACTAAATAATAAATTAAAAGACCATGGTTACACATGTTCATAACGTTTTTTCAAGAGAAGAATAAAAGTAAAAGATTAAGAGCAACCCCATTAAAAATTATCATAAGTAAAATTAAAACTACAAACTATTTAACTGCATCTAAAGTAAAACACATCTCATACATAATTAATCAAACAAATGTGATAGAAATTGTCCAAGTCTAAAACTTCAAACGGCACAGCAAGTACATTTTTGTGTACATATTCACTGGCTTTTAAAATAGTGAGTGACCTGTTAAAAGATAAAGAGACACAAAAAGATAAATACCAATGTCTTTCACTAAATATGTCCCTCAAGTTCTGAATTGCAATGCTACAAGTTAGGTATTTTTTAAATGTTTCCTTAATAGGGGGGATCCACTATAGATCAGATGGCAACAGCAGTTTCATGATTCATAAGGATTAAGGGGTTCAAAATCAGCATCAGATCAAGATGACAACCCCTTGTGGATGTAGCAGAGACAGTGAAATTGAAAAATTTTAAGATGCACTCGTGTATGAAGCATTCCTTTTGCTTTTTTATAAAACAGCAGTTGCTCACTACCTTTGATTGAAAAGGATTGAAAACCAAAGACATATTCTAAACTAGATGGCCGTGATAGAAGATTTAGAATTCCTAAAGCTTATTACCCTAAATTGTACAAAATCAGTCCTCACCAGCCAATGCAGAGCAGCAATGTTAAGCTAAGGATAATGAAATAATCTTAAAGTTGCCAGGAACAGTAAACTAGAGAACAAATTCACCCTTCTTTTTTTAATTTTAGTTTCTACATGACATATGAGTTTAGGGGCTAAAAAAAATAGAAAATAAAAAACTTATTGTGACGTTTTTTCCACCAATACATTATTATTCTAAATCTTACCGTATGTGTGTGCTTTGAGTTTTACCCCAGGCAGATCATGGGTGCTAGGGGTGGAGTCAAAATTTGTGTTGAAAAGTGTGTCCATCATAGTAGACTTGCCAATGCCAGTTTCACCTGATGGGATTGAAAAGGACATGGTCATAAATGTCACTGTATTTTGATAAAATTAAAAATATTGAAAAAAAATTGTTTTACCACAATAGCTCATGAGCCATATGTTAGAAACAAACAGTATTAGATAATAAACTATCATTTTCACTAAACCTTGCCCAGATTATTGTGCACTTGGCTTAAACTGCATCACACATTTAGACAAACTTTAATGTAAATATGATACTAATGAATAATGATTTCTTAAAATTGGATACACCCTATGAGTGGCTCATTTAATTTGGCTGTGTGAAAAACATTACAATGTCAAAGTTTAGAAGCATTGGTTATTTAATAGTGTACTTTTTCTTCATAAAGCCACATTGCTGATATACAAAGGACTATGTAAGTCCTTCATTAATGATTTAAAGCATGCAGGCACACATGTTTGTAAATTTACTTACCAACACAGAGAATATTAAAGCAAAAGCCTTGAGACACTGATTTGTTAACCAGTTGATCTGGGAGGCTATCAAAACCAACATGGCCTGTTAAGTTGAGAGCTCGTACCATGTCATGGAGGTTCTGTCCAGCAGACTGGTCACATGTGAAAGAGGAAAACAATAATTATTATATTTTTGGCTCTGAAACTTTACAACTTTTACTTATCCACACTTTCCACAGTCCACCCACCTGTAAAATGGGTAAGCCTACTCGCTTAAGGCAGTGCTTGAAATATGTGGAATGTTAGTATTTTAGCGCAAAACAGGCAGCTGTACTGTGATGCTCTGAAATATGAGTTGGAATTTGTTTTGGTGTGAATTGGCGTGCTGGGAGAAATGTAAAGTCTTGAGACTGCCTTAGGCTGTAGAAGACTGTAAGTGTAACCATAATTTTATTTTCTTTTAACAGCACATTAAGTTTTGTCTTTTTTCATCTTCCCAAGAGTGTAGCATACTTATATGTGTGTAGAAGCCCCCAAAATGAGTCTACATGCCGACTTTTATAATATGGAGAGATAAATATCAATGGAAAGGCCTTTAAAAGCTCTGAGTATAAGACAGTAAAAAATTATCTAAAATCTTAATGGGGCCTTGAATTATTGCATTTGAAAGACAAGAAATCCAAGTGACTATAAAAAAAATGGAGAAAACTGGACTCAAATATTTTAATTAAAAATTGTAAAATCTAAAAGGGCATTAGTACCAAATTCTAACAACCTTTTAAACATATTTGAACATTTTCTTCTACAATCTCATTATTAGATATGAGGAAAAACAAAATGTTCTTTCAAATTATGCAAAAAAAAATTTTTGACGAAGAATTTTAAAATGCCCCTTTTCTTGAATAGACCTACTTCATACATTATATACATACATGAGCTTTCAGGCACTTTATTCATACAATTGTCCCCTTTTCTTTCTACTTTAGTTTAACTGAAGTTAAAAACATTCAATCATATCTTTTTTTCAGATCTATTAAGAGTTTCTTGGAAAACATGTAATTACATGTTATTTTCTAAACAATTCTTTTTAGGTGCATTAACTTAAGGTTGCCTTGATTTGACTTTTGGCTCCATTCATTACTTCACACAATCCTCTAGTAATAAGAAACGAATGTTTATTTTCTAATTCAAGTCTAGTCACATCTTGTGAGACACAAAAAATGCAGTTACTAATGTGCTAGTTTGTCTTGCACTCTAAGTCTAAGCATAACTTTATAATAGAATTGAATATCTATCTGTGCGATGATCCTTGCTGAAAGAATCATTAGTATAGATACTATGCTTAAGTATCTCATACTTCTGCGCATAATTTTTCTAGATCTAAATCTAAGCCTAATCTAGATCTACATGTAAGGTTAAAATAACTTCTAGATCGCCGCAAAAACCAAAAGAGGTAAATTTAGCTTTTCTCGGAAGTTCCATTGACTATAATCAACTTCAGGCGTCAAACTATTTCATAGTTTTATATGTACATCGTCTTTCTCCCCTTCTTAATTATAATGACTATACATCGGATGCTGGCACTGGCAGTGTCTGACCATAGATATAAAATGGTGCACCGGATGTTGACAGCGGCCAGCCATTTTTACAGAGTTAATAAAGATTAGCAAAGGCAAGGCAGAATTTCACTTTGCATCTAGATATAGACCTAGATCTATTTTATTGATCATATGAACCTTTTTAAACCGCAAAGTGGCTTGCGAACAACCCACGCATTATTAGGGGTGAATCACATCGGATTTAACTTTCTAAGGCTAAATAGATACATGTATCGGGATAATCCTGGGATCGGCCCGCTAGCGTGAAAATCGCAAGTCTGAGTACTTTTTACAGCCACCAATTACTATCGAGTACATCAATCACCTCTGCTGCAGCGCAAGCCCCTCTCTCACTCAGCACACGTGGTTGCTCGCGGATTATTAGTGCCTAGTCTAGCTTGGTCACTGTGTCTCTCAAGTGTGCAACCTATGATCTGCTACAGCGATAGGCCCGCTGGTTCCAGTGTATGTGGACTGTGGCGGGTGGATAGTGTATGATAACTGTAATGGCTTTAGAGATCTAATATCTAAGCCTACTCGCCGCAGCTTCTGGGGTTGGAGAGTGTATGAGAACTGTAGCGGGCCAATTGCTGGAGTAGATTATAGAGACCTAAGCCTACTCGCCCCACCTAAGATTTTTATAAGAAAAGGGTTCTTCTTTTGGGGATTTTTACCAAGTAAAATGGGGCTAGGTATTTTTGAGGGAAAAGTTTGGTGGTAAGAATATGAGAACTGTAGCGGGCCAATCGCTGGAGTAGATTATAGAGACCTAAGCCTACTCGCCCCATCTAAGATTTTTAAAAGAAAAGGGTTCTTCTTTTGGGGATTTCTACCAGGTAAAATGGGGCAAGTATTTTTTGGGGAAAAGCTTGGTGGTGAGAATATGAGAACTGTAGCGGGCCAATCGCTGGAGTAGATTATAGAGACCTAAGCCTACTCGCCCCATCTAAGATTTTTAAAAGAAAAGGGTTCTTCTTTTGGGGATTCCTACCAGGTAAAATGGGGCTAGGTATTTTGGGGGGAAAAGTTTGGTGGTGAGAATATGAGAACTGCAGTGGGGCACTCGCTGTATAGTAGATTAATAGCGTCATAGTCTATGGCGTTGGGCTGACGAAATGAAGGTTATAAATCTCTCTAGATCAGATTAATGGAGACTTATTCTGCTGACGAAATGAAGACAATTTTAAAATGATTTTTATGACGTATGACGGTTTTACTGACACTAGTGTCTGTAGTTTGGTGGTGAGAATATGAGAAGGGGCAATCGCTGTAGTAGATTAATAGCGTCATAGTCTATGGCGGCGGGCTGACGAAATGAAGGTAATAAATCTCTCTAGATCAGATTAATGGAGACTTATTCTGCTGACGAAATGAAGACAATTTTAAAATGATTTTTATGACGGGTGAGTCAGCCTAATTGATAAAATTTAATGAAAGGATAAATTTTTAACGGTTTTACTAACACTAGTGTCTGTAGTGACAGTGACGAAATGAAGGCAATGAAACTCTCTTTCTATCTCGCCATCCCTTCTTTTTCTCTCGAGAAGGCCGATAAAGTGAATGCCCTCCCCCCCCTCCTCCATACACACGCATGCAATACAGTCACTTTTCCTATCCACTGAGCATCCACCTAGACACAACATGGATAGACGCAAAAACCCATGGCCCCCATTAGCGGCTGGTTACAAAGGCAACAAAGCTGTTCCCTGCTTGGGCGGAAAAATGTAACATCATGGTGTCACGTGTGTCTGGGTGAGAGAGAGAGAGGGGGAGGGGGAAACAGAGAGAGAGGGGGGAGCAGAGAGAGACGCAACCTTTAATTAAGATATTAAGATGTGAGCAGTTTTCACCTTTTCCCTGGAAATCATCGTCGGTGCTGTCAGTACGAGGATCATATATGCTTCCCGTAATGACGTAGCAGGCTTATATCCGGCCAGAGAACACAGTTTCTCCTTCTGTTTTCTTCTTTTCTTTGCTGGCCTACTGGGCCCGGGAGCCGCACTTTCACTTGAACTGTTGAGGTTGAAGGGCAAGAATGGGCGGCAGAGGGGTGTCTTCAGTACTAATACTAAAACACAGTCACAGCCGCATGTGCCAAAGGCTCGGGGTCTGACTCTGACTCTCCAAGCTCTGTGCCTGGCGAAATACTGATACCAGGTATTATAATTTTAAATTTTTCTTCATTTCGTCAGCAGAATAAGTCTTCATTAATCTGATCCAAAGAGATTTATTACCTTCATTTCGTCAGCAGAATAAGTCTCCATTAATCTGATCTTGAGAGATTTATTACCTTCATTTCGTCATTCTGCCGCCACAGATACCTTTCTCTCTCTTTCCCCCTCCCGCCCCTCTCTCTCTCTCATACACTCTCCATCCGCTACAGTTCTCACACTGTTTCACCAAACTCAAGCTTCACACTTAAAGACACAATGATCAAGCTGCGGCGAGTAGGCCTAGATCTCCAAACCTGTTCAGTTCTCATGCACTCTCCACTTTTCTTCAAGCTTAGGGCCAGCGGGCCAATAACTGGAGCAGATTATAGAGACATACCTGAGTGACCGACAGCACACTGTCCGCGACCATGTGCTAAGCTAAAGCTGAGTGAGAGGGAGCCATGCGCCGTGGCTTGGGTGATGAATGAAAGCCAGGAAGCGCACTATGCTTTGTTTGGGGAATGAAGTGTACTCGATAGTAATCGGTGGCTGTAAAAGTAATCGAATATGCGTTTTTCAAGGTAGCGGGCCGATCCCAGGATTATTATGCCCATGTATCTTTGTAAATTGAAACAATAAATCATCTATTGGTGATAACACTGATATAGCTTAAGATCTTAATCTAATCCAGACAAATAGAATCTAGAATCTAGATCTAGATCTAACTGCCAAACTCAAGTCAAGTCGTATTTCATCAATCGTAATTACTGGACGGTACTGAAATGAGTAATGAGTGCCGGAATTTAAATTGGGGTTCAATCTAGAATCTCTACTCCTCATCTTGACTTCAGTCAAATATTTTGTTCTACGAAACAAAGTCTTACTCTCGGGATTCAATATAGATCTAGATCTATACTTACTCTTTCAACATCAGTCATTCTTATGGCTTTGAGTTTGACACGAAGTTTTTTGCAGGTGAAACAAAGAAATCTGTCCGTGAATGTGAACGCTGATGTGATACCGATAGCAGAACCTGTACCCGGAAGCCAAGGCTCGTACTGCAAGTAGATTATGTACGACTAGGACAGATTGAGTCAGTGCAACTTGCGAAGAGGAAGTAGAATTAATTTGTCAAAGTTTCAGAACAAATTCCGTTCTCCGTTCCTGTTAGGGATCGAAGCAGTTTCCTCTGTACCAGTAGGCCTACTGTTTATTGAAGACAATCCGTAAACGCCTCTTTCATTTAATTTCAATTGTAAACCTGTTGACAATAACAAACTAATTTTTACCACAAAAAAGACAATAGGCTACCAACGATTGCTTGACCTCAGGTTGATTGCATTCAACTTTTTTTTCTCGTTTTGTAGTTTTGTTGATTGAAGTGGTTCTGTTTGTAAATAAGCACTCATTGGTGGGCAGATTTGGGATGAAATCCTCTAGAGAAACAAAAAGCTATTTTGCTACGTTCATTCTGGATACGGTCTGTTGAAGACCCATGAAAACAAGCCAACAAAGTGAAACCTTTCACCTTGTGTTGCGTTCACATTTTATTTAGAACAGTTTGAAATCACTACTGCAGAATGTTTTGTTTAAAAAAGTTGATGCGATGAGTAAAGATTTAATAAAATTAGCCTTAAAGAACAATTCTTTATGTAGGCTTGGCCATGTTCATTGTAGCCTGTCTTGCAGAAGTTTTTTTTTTTACGGTTTAGGACATTCTTGCGATCTGCTTATGCCTCTACTATTTTAAAACGTACAAATACTCATTTGCGTAGATTCATACAGGCAAATTTTACTCTACCAGCTAATTCTATATTTTATTTTTTTTTAGTACATTAAAGTAAGATTTTTTAACTCTCACTTTAACAGTTTTACGCGAGTGGGTCCCCTATTATTTTATTTGTTCTTTTTTTTTTTTTTTTTTTTTTT
>BMAT01008633.1:90524-128348 GCA_019649035.1 Elysia marginata | reverse complement strand
AAAAAACCTTTTCTAAGTGGGAAGAAAATTTTTGGCTGTTATTTCCTTTCGTAAATTTATGTGTGTTTGTTTTTGTAGATATATTTTTATGAGTTTCTGCATATTGATTAAGTTTTTTTAAGTTAAGTAAATATTTTCACAGCACTTGTGTTCCCCCCTTTGGCATTTAATTTTTAAAGCTATCTACACCTAAACATTCCCCTATCCTTTATTTTGGCCTAATTTAGAATTGAGAAGCCTTTGAATACACCCCCCCCCCCCCATATTTTAAGTGAAATAATAGAAGCAAAAGACTTAGAGCTTTTTTAGATCATTAACTTGCAGTTGTGAAGGTTACTCAGTCACTTACAAGAGATTGCCGCTGTAGATAATACGTGCAAAGAATTTGTAAATTTCAAGCGCAGGCACTAAACCTGTAAAATGTAATCCTTTTTAAAAAAAAATTTAGTATCCTGATAATCTCTATGTTATGTTTAATAATGTCATAATGCAATCATAGAGCTAAATGTAGCTTAACAAGATTTTGATACAAAGTACTATACCAAATTTCGGCCATTCTTCTGCAGTTTCTTTGTGACCGATTTCTACTTAGTATTTATGCATTATATCTATGTCTAGGTTTTGTATGATGGAAAGCTGACAGGTTCCCTGGTCTTCATGTACAACCCGATTGCATGTGACAGCCAGCTGTGTCTGGAGTCATCACCCAAGGGCAACCCATCTTATTTCCTACATTCTCCCCATGCTATGATGTGTGAGGTATGGTTTTGTTATTATTTTGCTTTTTTATTAGTATATTGTATGTTTGTTATATACATAAATGTCTAATTTGAGAAATAGTGTGTAAATGATTGTTTAAGTAACAAAAATCAGTGTGAAGCAAAAAGATTTTCCCCAAAAAATTGTAAAAATAATTTGTACAGGGAGTGCCCTTTACTTATTTAAAAAAAAAAGGATTTTGATGAAAAATCTGCATTGGCATTGAATTTGAAATGTATATCTTGCTAGTAAATTATTTTTTCAAAAAGCTTGTTTAAAATTTTTTAATATTTGTGTAGTAATCACACAAATTGAGACTACATACAGAGTTTTGTGACATAGAGTTATTATGAACATCATTGGAAAGGCCATTAGAAACTCTTTATGTGGTAAAAACATTCATTGGATATCTAAACAGATCCTGACTTATTGCACTTGAAAGACAAGGAATTCAAGTGGCCTAACTTTCAAAAAGAAAAAGAAAAAAAATGGAAAAAATTGGACTTAAAAGTTTTCTTGTTGTAAAAGCCAAATGGGCATTTCCAAGTTATAAGTAGCCTTTAAAGCACATTTATAAAATGTTCTTCAAACTTTCAAATTACGCCAAAAAAAGAAAAAGTACTAAAAAAAGTCCCATATTCTTGAATCAGCCAGCCCCGCATGTAGACTCATTTTGTGGGAGCCCTATACATTTAGCTCTTTGGTATTTGTGGAAAGTATGATACTTTGTCTGTTTCAAAAGAGTTTTGACCTCTTTCTGACCCATTCTACGAACTCGTCTGTTTTTTTTTTCTTTACAAAGTAAGACTTCTGTAACCTTGGATCTCTCCCACAGGATGTAAAGGCTGTGATAACTCACTCCATTCATAGCACACTTCACTCTCTGGGAGGCATCCAGATACTTTTCCCCCTATTTGGCCAGCTAGATCTGCCAGTAGACAGAGGCCCTGATAAAGCCTCTGAAGTAGATTACACAACTTGGTTAGTTATAAGTTTATAACTTGGTTTTTTAAAGCTATGGCACAAAAGACTTGGTTTGTGTGTATTCAGAACATAAGTATTTGGTTTATGTTTGTTAAAACACTATATCTGTTGAAGATTTGATGTGTACGTTTTGCTTCAATCAAGCAAATTAAATAATATGGTATGATATAATATATATAACAATTATAAGGGGATAGTGGCATTTAAGATAAATTTGTAAGCAAAATGGTTTTATATTATTTACTCGTACACAAATGAACACATTTGAGTCAGTGATAAATTTGTGAACCTAACATTTGTGATAGAAGATATATCAGATTAGGTCTCTTTATAGTACAAAATTACTCTGCTTACTACTCCTTTTTTTCTCAACCTGTATGCTTATTTCCTACCTATATGAATTTCTTTGAATAAAAGCAATTTTCCCCAACTTTCTTGGTTGCCAAAGTTTTATTTGTGATATATTTCAATTTTATTGCCTGAGACAAAGCAAAACCTGTTTGTGTAAAATGCCAGTGAAGAAAAACTCTATAAACCATCTTCACAGCTATCTTTGAAATATACTAATAACACTGGACTTAAATTTAGAATACACAGTCCTAAGATCACTTTTTAAAATCTCTATATATTTGAGTGTAGTTTTAGGTTAGACATGATGATGATGAGGCTGCCTCAGTTGCCAGTGGCAAGAAGGGCAGTAAGTTAATGATGATGAAAAAACTCAGGTCACAGTTTTCTAACTTACTTGCTCAAGAGAACAATCTTGAACACCTTAAAAATAATCTCTAAATCTCCAAGCTATTCCATTTTTATAAGGTCAGAGGATTTCCAAATTTTCAAGAAATTTACTGAGTTTTGAATATAAAAGTTCAGATGACAATTTGTCATAAAATTTACAGAATCTTTTTTTGTACGGCCTATCAACTATTTTTCTGTTTTTCCATGATTAAAAAAAACCTTTTCACACTGTTTCTATGTTGTTTTGTAATTGGGGAAGTTTTAAAAAATTTTTTATTTAAAGAAGTCAATAGATGCTTTTTAGCTTGATCTTGAAATGCAGAATATGCCTCAGAATTATTTTGCAATACCTTGTACTTGTGTTGATGTAAAAAAATACAATCGTTTCGAAACTCTTCTTCCTCAGTGCTAACCTGATAGGTTTGCTTGGAGATCTGATTGAATGCTCACCAGCCATACAGCAGCAGATGATTCAAAACAGAGGGTTTCTAGTCATCAGTTATTTATTAGAGAAGGTAAACTTGCAGTATAGATTTATTCAAGCTATCATATGTAGCTGCCACAGTGCATTACTATTAAACTTAATCAATGAAAAAACAATCAAATGTTTACATACAGCTTATTTTCAAGTTGGTGTACAAAATGGTTGATAACTTAAGTTTAATGATAACTCAAGTATTACCAAATTGTCTGTGTACCTAAAAGTAAGCTCAGATGTTTAAATTTATTTGTTTAAAGGACCAAGTATGCTACGTTAATTTAACTGTGTTTGCAGTCATCAAGAGATCACATAACACCCGCCGTATTGGAAGCATTCCTGAAGCTGACTGAGTTTCTAGTGGAGCTGCCCAGTGGAGGAATCCTCCTCAAATATCTTTTTGACTATATTCTCTTTAACCCTCAGCTGTGGGTACATACGTCTGTAGAGGTAAGTAAAGAAATACTTTAAAAAAAAATCTTTTAAGTATTAAAAAGTAATGGAAAAAAGAGGAATCAAATAAACATAAGAAATTATGTACTTACATCCTCACTTTCAGTCCTTTTGTGTGATCTAGATTTTCAAATGATATGAACGCTGTTTATTCATTGTACAATGCAACCTTTCGACACATTTTGTTGCTACTAGTTTGTTTTTTTTCATTAGTAATTTCAATAACTTCCATTACATTCAATTTCTTTGTGATATGCTGTAAATGTTGACCTGGACGTGACTTTTGACATTGCAGATTGCATGTCCATTCTAATCAATCTTAATAATATCACTGCCTTCCTTTGCACATCTCCATAGGTATTTGTAGTAGAAAGTGCTAAACCAAGCCAACTTTTGTTTCTTTTAGCATTCAATTGCCTAAATCAACATGGCATGGTACATCAGTGCATCAAACCTGGCATTTCTTGCAGTGCAGCAGTATGCCTGCTAAGTTGTAAATTTTCTATCTTTATGCTTTTTAAATTTTGTTTTCAGGTCCAGACAAAGCTTTACTGCTACCTTGCCACAGAATTCATCAACAATGCTCAGATTTACAACAGCATCCGCCGTGTGAGTGCTGTCCTACAGACCATGCATTCCCTCAAGTATTACTACTGGGTGGTCAATCCCCTGGATCGCAGTGGCGTGCAGCCAAAGGGTCTAGGTTAGTTGATACCTTTTCTCTATCCTGTTTCCATACTTTGATACTAAACTGTATTGTTTTATAATTTTTCATGCTTCAAGTTTAGCTGCTTATACCATTACTTTCAAGAATGCATTTACCACAATGATTGATCTTTTTTTCTCTCGAAAGATACAAAATCTATTCTAACTTGAAATCTGTAGTAATTGATTCCCTTTGTGTATGGTTTCTGTACTGTGTTTTTGTTTGTATGAATAATGCCTCGCATGAATCTAATCAAGTGGCTATATAGAGATTTAGAGTACTTTTCTTTTGTTGTACAACCTTTACGTTTTCAATATTTGTCACTGACTATTTTTAAGCTAATTTTCCCTGCATATTTAACTGATTTCATTTTAACTTCTGACTTTCTTTCTTTACAGATGGCCCTCGGCCAACAAGAGATGAGATTGTGAGATTGCGCTCTTTCATGCTGATGTATGTTAAAGAGCTGATTATTAAAGGACAAGGCATTCTAGAAGATGAGCTGCAGTCAATTCTCAATTACCTCACAACATTGCATGAGGTGAGCAAAATTACTGTTACATATGAAATGGACAAACTCCATATCTTGTACATTCATAATTTATTATCTAAAATGCAAAACCAAGGCTTTTTGCTTTTTGTTTTTAAAAGGGAACATGTATGCTTCTTGGCTTATGCACAAAATTCCTTTAAATAAGTTCTTAAGATTTTGCAGTCGGCCTTCAGCAAAAAAGTAACTGTTTTATTTGAGGAAAATATTACTCTTGTCAGTGCATTCATTATCAAGAAACCTTTTTTTCCTATATGGCTTCAACTGTTCCAACAAAAGTCAACAGATGTACCTAATTCAGTTATATTGTTTGATTTTTGTTACAACTCATTTGCTAGTTGGGCTCTAAATTTCCGTACAAAATGCCCACATGCTTTTTTCTCTCAACCATTTTCTAGTAAATTAAAAAAAAACAAAAACTTTTGTTGAACTGTTTCCTGCTGTTTTCCCTGCTCTTTGATAGGATGACAACCTGATGGATGTCTTAGAATTGCTTGTTCATCTGACGGCTGAGCATCCTTCTTCCATGGTTCCAGCTTTTGATCAAAAGAATGGTGTCAGGTTTGTTTGAAAACTCAACTATGATATGAAACTACCGTACCCATTAAAGTTTGAGTTTGAGGGGAAAAAAACTGTAGTAAAAATCTTCTTCTCATACTTTTGGTCCAAGCTATAAGACGCATTTTCTTATGGTGAGTAAATTTTTGTTGAACCAAGTCTTTATCTTTCAGAGACACTGTTGGTGCGCATAATTCTCTTTTCTGAGAAATAATTAATTGGATTAAAATGTATAAAAGTATATGATGAAATTGAGAATGTTGCTTTCAGTCCAAATGACCAAAGAGGTGAGGTTTACTTACAATACTTGCAAAGGAAAAGAAAACTTTTTTGAAGGTCGTGTTTCATATTGTGTTTTGGAGATTCTAGTGAAGATTATGCAATGATAGCTTAAACATAACTTGATTTAATTTGAACCATTTCATGCATCTTTTAATAGTAAAAAACTTGCGTTAGAATCAGTTGGATATACATGAGTATATAAAAATAAAAGGCTTATGTAGTTTTCGCCTTCTTCTTGAATAGTGCAACTCATTGTGTACACAATTTTGGCACCTTTTCACACTTTCAAATACACTGCATGAGTTATAAATTTCAAATCAAGGACATACATGTAGTATACGTTTTTATAGTTTGACATGCAAACTTGCAAACATGCAACTCAATTTTCATATTTTTACAGGACAGTATTCAAGCTTCTGGCATCCCAAAATGAAGACATACGCTTGCTATCCCTCAGACTCTTGGGATTTTTCCTCATGCGCAGTACATTCAGGTAAGATATAAACTTATGATCTGTAACAAAAGATTTTAATTACAAGACTCATCTTTTTATATCAAAGTATGGCTGCCTATAGCTCTGCCATGGGCAATCAAAGGGTCGTATGTCCCAATCAATATAGATGTGAAGAATCTGCCCTTTGATTGGTTTAGGCAGATCAATGAAATAGTTTATAAATAGTTTGCTTTGGTATCTTTTTTACAGCTAAGATACATCAGTGCGTAAAAGTGATAGTGAATAACCAATTTTGCATTTAACGTTATTTTACATTTATTGTGACGTTGTGTTTATTCCATACTTTTCCAAATAAGCAGGCTTGAATGAGACATATTGCGTCTGAAAGTTAACTTTGAATTGCAAATTTTGTAAATTTTGTCCGCTTTTTTTATAGTACTGTGCCATTGGAAAATTTTATTTATACATGAAAGATTTATATTTATACATATAATATGTATATATTGAAATAGAACATGATATAATAATTAAATACTGAACTAACTCTTGAGTGAGTCAAATTCATAGGCACTATCTTACCCCAAATTATAAATCATTTCTTTTTTTCAGGAGAAAACAAGATGCCATGGGCCCTCACAATTTGTTCAGTCTGTTAGCGGAACGCCTCATGTTACACACCCAAAACATCACCATGTCAACATACAATGCTTTGTTTGAGGTATGCTTTTCTAGTGTGAACATACATATTTAATGACAAAGAAAGTTACCTATAAACAGGAACAGCACATGTTTATTGTTGTAATTTTCTTGGATATGTGATGTATGTAACCCTGATATATGCCAATTTTTAATTAAATTCAGTTTAGCCTTTATTATGTCTTCTGAATAGAAAAAGCTCTTTGGTATTAGCCTTCTTTGTTACAAATGAAGTTTTATGTTCTTCTAGCTCCTTAACCACAACATTATTATTAACCTTAAAAATTGAAAAGTGAAGTTCCATTAGCTGGTAAAATTTTCATTTAACACAGAAAAGTTCAGTTTAATTCTAGTTATTTAATTATCATTATACTTTATAGAAGTTCATGCGACATAATTTACATGAAGTTATAAAATAGAAATTCTATTCCTCTCTCTAACTTTTAATCATCTCAATGTAGATTATATTGAGCTTTGATCTTTTTTCCCTCCTGTTCAAAGGGGAAATATGTTTTAATAATTTCTTTTTTGTTTTATAGATTCTAACAGAGCGGATGTCTCGAGAAAATGTCAAAGTCAGACGGGAAGAAGTAGAGTCTACTTTCCGTGTTGAGAATTCAGGTAAAGTGGTCTTAGCTTGTTTTCAGGAAATAAATTTACTCCAAATTCAATTAAAAATGTGCTGAAGGTTGATAGAAAGGTAAACTCTTTGGTTTATAACAATGTATTTTTTTCAATTGAGAATTGATCAAGCTATCAATCCTGCATGAATGTAGCTCTATAATTGTCTTATTTAATTTTTTGTATCTTACCCAGCCATCCTCAAGGTTGTAGCCACCATGATTCGGCAGTCTAAACCCACAGCAGAAGTTCTAGAGGTTAAGAAGACCTTCCTCTCAGACCTTACTATACTATGCAATAACAACAAAGACAACAGACGGTATGTTGAGATTTGAATTAGTAAATTTGCAGAGATCCACTTAATCAAAGTCTGTACTTGTGCAAAAATTTGGGAAGCAAACAAAATCAAGAATTTTACGTTAATCTACAAAAAATGCTCATTGAGATTTATTCATCTAAGTTAATATTGTCTTTTTGTTTTAGATTGACCATTTTAGGTGTTGTAGACAAGAACGTTGTAGTATGGAATTGTAAACAACATGACCAAGGTGAAAAATGCAACAGTTTTTATTGGTACAAAAAGGTTTTCATCTGCCAAGGTTTATTATACATGGACCCTGCCAAGAAAAGTAATTAATATGGCGTAAGCAAATCATCTAAATCGCAAATAATCATGCAAGGTGTACATTCTGCATACAAAATATAGCAAGTTGAATAAGTAGATTAATAACTCCATTATATTGAATGTATAAAATACTTGTCACAATATATCATACGTCAAGAGTAATCCTCCATCAAAATATTAATCATATAGTTACGTTTTAGCTAGCTTTACAAATACTCAAGATTTGACTTGGAATTACCAAAATAATATGCTTTTGTCAGTTGCAGTATCATACAATCCTAATAATATGTGAGACATTAGTTTAACAGCAAGAAACCTAACCTGTAAAAATAAAATATTACGAACCTTCATCTGGGCGATATCTTTATCTGTCATGACTGTTACAGATATATCCCTCAGTACAATCTCATAGCTTTTAATTGACTTGAGATGTATATGAAGAGATTTCACAACAGCTTTGTGGTTATGTGCTTCCTAGTTGGCAGCGAGTTCAAGACTGACTTTAAATATTTTACTAATTTACTAATTAAACGTTTGAACTCTTCTCAAGTCTGAAAGTTTCTAAGAGTTCGCTTTCTAGGACTCATCAAGGCTTGGCTTAGGCTCAAGTTTGCTTACCTTTTCGTGGCCACAAGAGCTAACTTGCGCTTTTGTAAATCCTATAGCGACGTGAGAAGTTTAACCTTAAATGACGTCATTTGCAAATGTCTGCAACATAATACTGAGGAACAATTTTATTTTTATTTGTGTTCTTCAATTCTAGGACTGTGCTACAAATGTCTGTGTGGCAAGACTGGCTGTTCTCCATGGCGTACATCTATCCTCACAACTCTGAGCAGCAGCGCATCACTGACATGGTTATGGCACTCTTCAAAATGTTGCTTCACCATGCCATCAAGTTTGAATTTGGTGGCTGGAGGGTCTGGATTGACACCCTTGCCATACTGCATTCCAAAGTAATCCTTCAACAACTTTTGTTACTTATCGATGTAAAATAGTTTTGACCTTTATGGAAAGGACACATGTTGCTGTCTCCTAATTTTTAAATAACTAGTAAAATGCCAGTGGGTCTGTGATTTTAGGCAAAGAATTTAAGAATGGACTCACCACCATTTTAAAAAGTTCCCTTTTTTCTTTTTGTCCCCATATGTTGTAACTATTTATGTATATCACAAATCTTTCTCTCCTTCAATCTTTTTTTACTGTCTGTTTGTCTCTACCTCTCTCACTTTTTCTTTTGGTTCTAAATCATGAGGTCTTTTTACAAGGTCATCTTGGCAAAGTTTTTGTTTAAACAGGGCCTAAGCCTACAGCTTTTGAACCAGTTTTCGCAGTGCCTATTGTTACTCTCAGTCAGCTCCCCAGACAAAAGCGGCCCTCCTCTCTCTGTCTCTCTCTCTGTTACCATGCCATGCAAACGACTCTCTTTTGTTTGCGCTGCCAGACCCTACTATTTGAGGCTTTTATTTTAAATAGCACATTTAGCAAAAAATATCAGATTTTGGTGGATGTCCCTAGAATGATCAACTGCCCTACCTATCAACATAAAGTTGGCGTTTTTTAGCCATTGTCCAAGCTTGTTGCATTAGGCAGAAAATATTTCTATTTTTTTTTAAAGGATATTTGATTCATAAGATATAAATGACTTTTTTCACTACGTTTGAAAACTGGGGTGAAAATATACTGCAGTTATGTATTCTATTGATTTGTGCGTGCGGAAGTGCTAACACACTTATGAATTACTGGCGTTGCAAAGTCATATCTTGTTACCTGGAAGGCAGAAAAAGTGTGTTATTTTAAAATTTCATTTGAGCCAAACAAATCTCTCTTGTGAACTTTTCCTTTTCTGATAAGTCGTACTGGTTGCAGTAATAATTGAGCTTGACAATGTAAGTTAAAAGTAAAATACACATAATATATTTTTTCGCTCTCCAGGTGTCTTATGAGGATTTCAAGATTCACATGTCCAAAATGTATCAGCAGTTTGAGCAGAACCGTTCAGACAACATCTCAGACCCAACAGAACAACAGCAACGTCCTATCAGCACCATTTCAGGAATCTCAGGGGCCCCAGAGGCATCTGATGTGAGACGCCAGCAGCCCAGATCCTCTGTTAAGATATCTGAAGTCTCTGATGCTGAGGCTGAGGCCATCAAAGCTTCTGATATGAATGGACAGCTCAAAGATACAAGGGCTAGCAATGAAGAAGATGAGGAGGTGGAAGAGAATGGCAAACCTGAAGCAGACGCTGAAGAGGAAGAAGGAGAGGTAGAGGGGGAAAAACTTGAGAAGGGAGAAGAGGATGAGAAAGAAAAGGAGGATGTTGAAAAGGAGTCTATGGAAAAAGATGGGGACAATGAGAAGGGAGGTGAAGGTGAAAAAGAAACAGAGGTGGAAACTGAAGCAGAAGAAGAAGCTGTAGCACAATCACCTGAAGACATAGTGGAAGAAGATGCCCCAAATAAGTAAGCATTCCAGCTTTTTTTCCTGTAAATTTTAAAAAGCAACTTTGTTTTAAATTTTTATTGAAGTTCTCATATCAAGTGATAGTTAAACAATTTATGTTTTCTAAAATACAGTGGAATCCACTTTAAGTCAACACCCATAAGGGAAACTCTTGCTTAAAGTCAACTCTGTTTTGCAGCCCCACTTTGTATTTCTTTATATACATCTTTGTAACGGTTAAAGGCAACTCTTGCTTAAAGTCAGCACATTTCGGTCCCGAGGTGTTGACTTTATCAGGATTCCACTATAGATCATCCTCTCTTTAAAAACCACCTTTATTGCTGTTTGTTAGTTTTATTTCCATTGCACTTAATTTCAGTGTATTAGGGTGTCAAATTTAAAAAATTACAAAAAAAAACCAAACCAGTAACTTCAATTTTCTTTGTCCTTTTTTGAAGACTTCATAATGTAGAACCTTAATTTTATTCTCAACTGTTTATTCAGAGAAACACTTAAAGTAAATGGCATCAATGAGAGCCAAGGTGCAAAGCCAAAGGAAAGAAGAAGCAGTCAACCACCTAGTGAAGAAGCGACATCATCCAATCATGGGGGATCTTCTCTGCAAAGGAATCCTTCAAATGCCAGCCGTAGTGGAAGTGGGCATATATTCAGCCCAGGACCCAGAGCACCTGCATTCCGTATTCCTGAGTTCCGGTGGTCCTTCCTACACCAAAAGCTGTTGTCTGACTTGCTGTTTGCTGTAGAGACTGATATCCAAGTTTGGAAAAGGTTTTGTGTTGTTATTTGACTTTTTAAATTGAACTTTGCATTATTAAAAATTTTAAGACCCTAAGAACAATGAAGATTCTTTTATATTAACTAGCCTGGCTTCCATGGGGATAGAACAAAGGTAGCTATAGTTAGCAAATGCATCATTTGATTTGCTGTAATTCAATTCAATTGAATCATAGACTTTGTTGTCCAATCAAACTTTTTTGTAATAAACACTCCAATGTATTGCATTACTTGTAAAAAACTAGAGCACAATTATTTTTCCAAGACCTCTACAATACCAAGTGAAATGAATATTTGATTTCCTCCTATACATTTCATATAACAGCCATAGCACCAAGAATGTGATTGACTTTGTGAACTCAAGTGAGAACCACATCTATGTCGTCAATGTAACCCACATGATCTCCCAGTTAGCTGACAACCTAATCACCTCCTGTGGCGGACTTCTACCTCTGCTAGCTGCTGCCACCTCTCAAAATGTAAGTTTCTTTTAACACTGCTACCAAGTATTTCTATCTTATTGTAAAATTTTCCAATTTCAACACAAGATGAAAAAAACTATCCAGTGCACATTTTTTTTACCTGTAATCGTCCCTCTTTCTTGTCCCCTTGTTTAAATGAAATTGAATTCTATCAGTGATGTAAATATTTCAGATGTAATCTTATTTCTGTTTTTGCTTTTGCTGTGGTTATTTCGGCTCAATGAGAAAAAAAATAAAGCCCTAATTTAACACATGCTTGTAATGTCAGAGGGTACTTAACTTAAAGGAGTACTGCTCCTGCTCCAAGTTCATAGAGACCTATTAGAATTTTGCTGTTCTTATGATACTCTGATTGGTCATTTGCATTCATGTTATTTGTAATTTTGTTGGAAAATGTAAAGACAGGCAAGTTTTTTTTCTTCCCCCATTCATATTGTTTGGCATTAATGGGTTAATATGTGTTGTTTGATTTTCTTCTTAGGGTGAGATTGAAATCCTCGAGCCCAACCAAGGTTTGAGCATTGAGCAAGCTGTGATGATCCTGCAGCGTATTATGTATATGACAGATATTCTTGTGTTTGCAAGCTCCACCAATTTTGCTGAGCTAGAGAATGAGAAAAATATGCCTTCTGGGGGGATTCTTCGTCAGTGTCTCAGATTGGGTAAGCGATTTACATGTATTGTGAGTCTGTTCAAAGCTTGTATGTGATGTAAGGAGGATCATTGGTTTGTGTTGTTACTGGAGTTTTTGTGACAAACTTTTATGCCTTAGATGCTATGTAATGTAAAGCATGATGCTAGGTAATATCAAGCGCTTTGATGAATTGTTTCTGGTTCAAATTCATCAAAAAGAACTGTTTTCATATTCTGTTATATTTCTTAGATCATTGTATCCAAATACTTATGAATAAATTATACTAGAAAAATTTTTGGACAAGAATTCAAATCTTGCACAATATAACTGAAAGATAGTCCGTGCCAGGTAGCCCTATGATATTCATAGAGATATTATTATTTCAACTACATTAGCCTATCTTTACACCAATCCTTGACTCTGGATGATATTGTTTTCTCAAAATTGTACTTTATAAAATATTCCACATATAAAATGCACAATAAACAAACACTTTGATTTTACAATCTGTACTGTGTCTCCTAGTATATTGTAATCTATATGTAATTTTGTTGTTTTTTTTCATCTCAACAAGTTTGCACTTCTGCTGTGAGGAATTGCTTGGAGTGCAGGCATCGTTACCAGGCCCATGGCTCAGAGCCACCCTCCCCTAGCGCTAGTAAAGGAGCCAATGGTGTGGACCCTATACAAAGCCTTATTGGGGGGTCGCACCCATCAGCCAAGGTAAATCTCCTTTCTCATGTTTTCATACGTTACCCCTGAAAGTTAAAGTTGAGTGTCGATGGTGTTTTTCTGCAATTTTTTTTTTAATGTAAAAAGATTTGCATTTGATACAGATGATTTAAAATTCATCTACCTCAGCTGATTAACTCCTTCAGGCTGCCATTTTGTTTCTAGGGTTCAGATTCCTGCCAAAATGCCACCCTTCACATGCATTTAAGTTGCAGAGATCTAAAAATACCTCTGGATGAGGTTATAATCTATATTAAGAATGGAACGGAATGATTTTCACGATAATATTTCAAAATAGGGTGGGTAGGGGGTAGGATTGTCCACTAAAAATATTACTCCCGAGTATGGGCAGCTTAAACAGTAATGAGGGTTATCAAATACAGTTGGTTTGGGCCGGAATAAACTGGAGGCCCTAGGTCTAACTTTGGCCAGTTTAGGTCGGTTAAAATACAAAAACGTTAATAGAAATTGGTTTAGAGAGATAATACAGAACTAAAAGTATTTTCATTAATTTTATTATTTCAAAAAAGGAAAGACTATGAATGTAGACAACTGTATATCAACACTTGTATGTTTCTTTGTTACAACTGTCTGTTAACATTTTTTTTTGCCGTTCTTTGTTACAACTGTCTGTTAACATTTTTTTTGCCTGAACTTCTATAGAACATAGTAGAGAACTTGGCAGGCCAAACTGCACCTATCAAGGACCCTGAGAAATTGCTACAAGACATGGATATTAACAGACTGAGAGCTGTTGTCTACAGAGATGTGGTGAGTCTATAGACACATTTCTATTGTGTATAGATATCTAGATTTAGATCTTGACATCTGACTAGTAAGTTATGAGTATTTTAAAAAAATCGAATCAAATGTACTTTTATACAAATACAACACTTTGTACAAATCTAGCATTGGGCATTTCTTTGTAAATCTAATCAAGGAGGAGACCAAACAAGCCCAGTTTCTTGCCCTGGCCATTGTGTACTTTTCATCTGTTCTGATGGTGTCCAAGTATCGCGATATCCTAGAGCCTCCATCCCCTGCAGCCACACCTACCACAGCCTCAGCCTCCACCAAATCAGCAGCAGCTGCTGCAGCTCCAGGCAGTAAAGAAGGCTCAGGTAAAACAAAGAAATAAAACTAATTTGTTTGTCTCATATTGCACCATGGTGATGGTTATGTATTGACAAAAAAACTTAGTTGAAACATCTTTTCAATTTTGCTTTAAATCTTTGCAGTGCTCTTTCTGCTTTCTTTACGTTGATATTCTTAGCCTGAGACCTATTTCTTCTTAATCCTTTAACTTCCCTGCGTTTACACTCCATTTACCTACATCATCACAGCACCAACACCTCTGATGTTATGACTTACTTCTACTACTACTACCACCACTACAATTACTGACAATACTCTAGTCTGCTGTTACTTTTTCTGCTTAACTCTTACTTCTACAATCACAAAAACACCCATGAAACAAAGAAAAAATAAGCAAAACTCTGACAACTTCTTAGTTACCTATTGTTGTTGTTAATGAAGAAAAAGTGGGAATTTTTGCTATCCTTAAAAAATATTTTTTGGATGTCTAACCCTCCCCTTTTTTTGAAAAACACAAAACCCATGTATTGCATATAATATAGATATTATTTATGTATGCTTAATATGTTTAATCAAAGTATAACTGTTAGTTTGATGACTTGGTGATGGTGAAACTGTTCTTAATTATGTTATGTATTTTATTCGAACACTGAGGAGATTTAAAATACATGTGGCATAAGTTTTTCCTTCTTTTTTTTTAATGTGTTTTGAAGTCATAATAATCACAACTTACTAGCCATTAAATTGAGGGTTCACATTTCACTTTAAAAAAAATATTAAGTTTCTGAAGGTTCAATTTCACAAAAACTATTTGCTATTTCAATTTCTTTTTTCCTCAAAATTAGTTGAATTATAATTTGCAAAAGAAACTTTCTCATCAAATTGTTGTTATTGTGAAATCTTGAGATTTGAGAAATACATTAGAGGCCTAATTAAGTTTTGAAAAGCTAGAATTGTTTAAAAAACATATTTTTAATAATGCATATTTAGATGTGTAATCTCTCATTAATATCTGTAGAAAAGACAACATATTTGTTTTAGGAACTTTATATATTGTTACTTTTGCACTGTACTTGCTAGGAAAAGAACACACACTAGACTGCATGGCCTTAAACAACTTTTGGTATTTGCATAAATGAATGACTGAGGGAGCATGTGTAATAATGACTTAAAAGCACCTTCTGACACCCCTTTTACTTTGAGGCTTTTAAGAAGCAATGCAATCGGCATAGTGCTTTATAACCAATGCTTTCTATAGAATCTCTGGCTAACATCACATCTCACAACATGTGCTCCTTACAAGCATCCCCTAACACTAATGAGCTAATGCAACCTAAATTCTTCCTAATTCTGGCTAGGGGCTCCAACGTGGCAGAAAATCACGTCCACAGCTATACCCTTGTTACCTGAAAGTGGTGTTACACCAAAACCCTCCGGAAAAGTACCAGCCACTTCTAACGATAAGAAAGCTTCAAAAGGGAATGAGGAAAATGAAGGGCGAAAACAGGTAGAGGAAAATATGAAAACTCAAGGATCTGAAAACACAAATGGCAATGCAGATCAGGATGTCTCTAAGGAAAGCAGTGTTGCAAGTTCAGATAAAGTCAAGGAAACAAACAATCAAGATGAGAAAAAGTCAGAAGAAAAAGAGACAGAGAGAAAATTAATTGGTGAAAAGGCAGGGCAGAACCTTGGTCAGGAGAAACTAGAAACTCTAGAGGAAGATATGAAGGATGTCTCTCCCAGTGCCAATATTGAAAATAATGAAGCAGACAAGAGCACTGAGCTAGAGGCAGAGGATGATGACAATGGAAAGGTTGACGAGACAAATGATGAGGAGAGTGAAGAATCTGAGTCAGCCGAAACAACAGAAGAAGATGCCAGCAAGTCTGAGTCAGCTGAAGTGCCAGTAATCAAGGAGGAAGGTAGACTTCTTTGATATTGGTTGTTGTAACCTATTCATCAGCTTTTGTTGCCTTACTCTGATTACTCTATCCTCAAGTATCAACCCCTTTCCACCTCCTTGTGAAATCAAAAAGAAAAACATAGGATTTTTAAACAAAACAAAAAAAGAAACAGGTAAGATTCTTAGGTCTGATTGGACTTCCCTGCTCGTTTCTTGGTATTCTTTCCTTTTTATGTAACATTTTTTTAACAAACATAAAAGGTTCAAAGTTTTTCTACTATTTAACCCTTGCTTTCTTTTCTTCTCTCAATATTAGGGCTTCTGCGGGGTAACTCTGAAAGGCATAAAATTCCTTGGTTTTTCAAAATATCTTGTATCAGAAGAACTTAGTTCTAGACTTTCAGTTTGATTTGCTGAAAGACACCAAGATAATTTAAAAAAATAGGTAAATCATAATTCAATTTCTATTACATATCCTTTTACCAACGAGCCACCTTGAAAAAGCTTTAAATTCATACTTCTAGTGTAATAAACCTCAGTAATATACCCATAGTGCACAAAGTCTCACTTTTAAGATTCAACTTTACATTGTTAATGTTGAAATTGAAACAGTTTGTCTTTGCTCTCTCTCCCCACCCCCACCTCCCAAAGATAAAAAAAGATACCAGCTATACACAAGATGATTTAGTTTTTATATATCTAGTCCTGGTGATCATGCTTACATCAATAATATTGTTAACTGTTATCTTCACTTGAAACTTCCCCCTTGACCTGCCCTGTTTTAACCAATATGTTTTGATCTTGGTGTTTTTGCTTTCTTAAAGGCCTATTATTCCTAACCTGTAATTTATTTTTGTGTTCCAACCAGTTTTATGAATCTCTTATGAAAAAATGCTCATTTTTAATGTATGAAAAAACTCATTCAACAGTTCATAGGTACCAAAAAGAAAAAGAAAAAAAAAGATTGCACAATACGTTTTCCTCAAAATCTTTGCAGATACTTGATACATTCTTACTTGCTGGAATACATATGTTATTCGAGCATGCCAGCATGAATACTGCATTTAAAATCCGTTACCATGCATAAAAAGGCTGTATTTGATTTTAAAAAGTTGTTTTTATGTTTTTGTTTCCATAAAGACATTTTATTTCCAATTTGAGATAAATGGTTTTACGCTTAAAAGATCATTTGGTCTTTGTCATATGCCAATTTTGTCTATGCAACTACTTTTTAAAAACACCATTTCTTGCTTGTCTATTCATTTCTGAGCTTAAAAGTTTGGTTAGTTTCTCAGCTTAAAATATTTTTTTTTTACTATTAGAAATCTTTTTTATTACATTTTAAATTTTATGGTCAGAAATCTGTACAGAAATGACTTTTTGCTTACTAGGAGGGATGATCAATAAGTAGTTGCCCTAACTGTAAAGGATCAATTCAATTTAATGAAATTCTCAGGAAGCCACAATGAACTAGTTAGAAGATAACATGAACAAAAATAACTAATTCCAAAGATAAGTTTTTGCATAACAATGCACCAAAGGTTACACTCTATGACATCACCTTTATCATAAAAAGGGAGTTCTTTTATCATCGCATTAGAGATTAGCTCAGTCTTCAAGGACCAGTATGTGAAAGGGAAAACACCATCTGAAACACACAATGAACTGTGTAAAGAGAACATGTCCATCATGCAGTGCAGTGAAATTTTGGGTTAGAAGATTCAAATGTGGATGTCTTTATGTGACAGAGGAGCCGCATTCTGGTTGCCCTCAAAATGTGAATGCTGAAATTAATTTGGCCAAAATTGAAGCATTTTTTCTATCTGATTGATGAATGACAAAAAGGGAAAATGTAAATGAAACTTCGCTTCTGTATGGAAAACTGTAGATGCTTTGCTTGAACATTTGTGTATGACAAAAGCATTGACTAGGTGGGTGCCACATCTTGTGATAGAAGAAATAAAGACAGAGAGAAAATGCTGTTGCAAAATTCTTTTGGGTTTTGCTAGGAGAAATAATGTATTTGATCAAATAGTGACAGTTGGTGAAACCTAACTCTATCAGTATGACCAACAGATGAAATGCCAATCAAACCAGTGGAAAACCCAAGAGAACCTACCCCAAAAAAGCAAAGATAATTGGTTCTGCTGTTATATTATGATAACCATTTTCCGTGGTTATGGAAGTCATCACCATGTGCCACTTCCTCCTAAAGAACAAAGCAATGAACGGTGAACTCTTGAAAGGACTGAAGAGGGAAGTCACAGCGAAATGATCACAAAATCTTTGGGATGGAGTTCTCCTTTTGCAAGACAACGCACCGTCCCACTGTTCTGCAGTTTCCACCACTGCTTCAGATGATTGTGGTTTTCAGATCTTATGTCAACCTGCCTATTTGCCTGAATTGGCCCCTTTTGCCTTTTTTTCCCCCATTATTGAAGAAAGACCTAAAAGAAAAGCACCTTTAAGATGGAGTGACTTTTCAAACACTGCAGACGATTGGTTTTAGGCCAAACCTAGGACCTTTTACTTTGAAGGACTTTTCAAAGTTAAAGAAAAATGGGACATCTGCATGACTTTACATGGCGACTATGTAAAGAAATGATAGTATCTATGCAAAATTTCAAGAAAAATTGAGCATTCCTTCATAGTCAGGGCAATTACTTTTTTTATCATCCCTTGTATTTACATCAATTTTCTTTGCTTATGGTACAAAGTGAAACAGAAAAGAGTACAACAGCAACAAAACTGTGCACTGTTGTGTGTTGTGGCTTATATTTTAGTGCAAAAAGACATATTTTCTTTGATGGATAGTTAAATTTAAGGGAAATAATCGGTTGACAAAAAAACAACTCGACAGGTTTGCAGTTTTTTTATTTGATGAAATTCTAATATGTACCCAATGGATATGTAACCTAAGGCAATGGAAATTGTTGCAGTCATAGTTCTCAGTGCTTAAAATCATGCTTTGTTCAGTAAGTAAAGCCAATATATCTTAAAAGAGAGGAAAATGAGGGGTGGGGTGAGGAGTGTTGTTTGTAATATCGACTATCACCAGAGAATAAAAATGTATGCTAGCTTAATGTAACTTGTTGGTAGCAAGACTCTAGAATTTATGTCCTATGGTGCAATGCGATAACATTTTCTCTTCATTTTTGCTACTAGACACAGATTCAACTCACATTAACAAAATGGATGGAGGCGAATCCAGTGAAGATCAGAACGAGAGAGAAACAGGCGAGGGAGAGGAAGGTGAAGATGGTAAGTAGTGAACATCAGGAAGTTCAGCTGGAAGTTCCACGGTAACTGGAATGAATAGCAAAACGCAAGATTTTAAAAATTGTTCAAATGCACAGAAAATGTCAGTTTAAGGTGAAACGCTACATGAAGGATCAATCATTGATGTTATTATATGATTCGATGTGTTTATGAGTTAAAGTGGGTCTTGAACACGTTTAGTGAAAATTACAAAAGGTTTTAGAAGTTTTTAAGAATCAGTCATAGATGATTTTGACCATGCTGAACTTACAAAATGTCGGACATTTTTAAAAGCCTCTGATGCCTCATAGCCCACACAGAAAGGAATGCACACAGCATGTATAAGGACAATCTGACAGACAGTTACAGAGGAAAGTCATTCTTAACTCTTCTTGATCGTTAGACCACTGTCAGCGTCACTAACTCTCTCTGTTTGTACCGAAAGGACGTTCACAGCGTTTGCCAAAGGTTGGTACATTTTTTGTTTCCTCATCAACCGAGACAAAGTAAACGGTACAAAAACTTTTACAAATGCTATAAGTTTCCCCTCAGGGTAGACAGAAAGATAGGCAATGCTGAGATAGTTCTTGTGTTAAAAAAATTGAGAGTAGACAACTTTGTTGAAACATATGAGAAAATGATTCTGGCACAATGCGTGAAAAATTTCCACCAAAAAGAGTTAATGCATGCATTTCACAAAAAATGATGGTTTTGAGAGAATGACAATAAAGAATTTATATTTTTCTTTCTTAGTACATAGCCACTGAGAAAAGCTGTATCGAGATGTCAAAACCATCCAATCGGCATGACTAGTGCTCAAAAACGTCTAAAACAATTGACAATTTTTGCTAAATGTGCTCAGGACATATATTATCATGTAAAAACATGAAATTTTAGAGTAACAATAACTTTTGCTCCTTTGGGTAGCGTCTCCCAACTTACTGCTTTAGGATATTTCTTGTAATAGTGAGCTGTTGGAAGAATTTGAAAGAGAAGTGAAGAGTTGAAAAGGCTTATGAAACAGTCATGGTTTGAAAATCTACATGGAGTATGCCATTAAGTCTATGTCAGAAAAGTGCATATTCTATTTTCCTCTATTTTCCAATGTTTGCCTATGTGGTTAATTGAATTGTGTATGATTTTGATGTAGACTTTCTGTACTGCTCATACTTATTTATAAAATGAGTTAAAAATATAAATTTACTGTCAAGTACTATTACTTTATGGCAAATTTTTTAGTTTAAATAACATGAAAAACAATAAATATAAAAATTTATAGAAAAAAAAGACATAAAAATGCATCTTTAAGTTTATTACAATTTTTTTCTGAAGCCATAAAATACTGGCAAAGAACTTTAATATAAGTAAGTTATAAATTGAGTATAGAATTAAAACTGTTGGAATTGTAATCAAAACTGTGTTAGAATTTAGTGAAAACTGTCACAAGTTAAATTTGTAAACCTATGTGTCTGTGTCAATGTGCTCAAAACATGCTGTAGCTAATAAGCAAATCCAAAGATAACCTTTATCCAGGTAAACATTTATTGTTTATTTATCGATTTCACCTATTTATTAGGTATGTCAAATACATTTATGATTTACTGTAACACTGACCTATGGTTTATAGTGCCTATGTTGTTACAAGGTTTCACTTCAATCATTTATTTTCAAAAGCCAAAGCACAAAATATATACCCCATCAAAATACCAAATGCATTAGACTTACATTTTCAACCTGTTTTTATCTTGCCTAAAACTAAAATTTTCACCAGATATGCATGTAAGAGTATTTAAGGGGGTATTGATATGCAGCATGTTTCTTGATATGCAAGCTCAGTAAAGTGGCGTCTATTGACTTGTTTAGAAATGCAACAGAGAAAGGTTTATGTTCCATGGAGAGGGCATATACATTGAGTACATTTTGAATTTTTCAGGCGATGAAGATAAAGCTGAAGAGAAATCCTCTGAAGCAGCAGGAGCAGCCTCTGGCTCAGAGGCAGTATCACCAGGAGAGGATGAAGGTGAAAAGGAAGATAAAAAGGAGGAAGATGCTGTTGAGGCTGGGGTAGCTACTTCAGTCAGTGATGAGGAGGAACAAAAGACAAGACACTCACCTGTTACAATGGATGAATCAAAAATGGAAGATGTAGATTTGAAGGAAGACTCTGGTAAGTGAGCCGCTTGTTTTTGTAGTGCTCTGGACCATGAAATTTAGGTATTTTTGGGGAGGTTGAATTTTCTTTGAAGCCACTTAACGAAATCTTTCATTACAGCACTGTAAATATGATAACTTTGCACAAAAAAAGCATTTTGCTGCTGAAATAAATGAATGAATAGTATTTTCGTTTTTTTTAATGTTTTTATATTTGTTATGTCTTGTTATCAGTGTTAGTAAATGGGCTATTAATTTTCACATTACTTTCATAGACTCATTCGTTAAGTAGAAATTTTATTTTTTTTTCTGTCTGAGGCTTAGAGTTTAATGCTATATTGCTTGATGGAGCAGTCTCTTGTATGAATCCCTCACTATTGGATTACTTAAACCTTTGTATTCTCTCAATCAACAGATAGTCAAGCGAAGGAGGCAAAACAGAGTCAGGTAGGTGTAAAGCATATCGCAGAGTAAAACCATGCTTTGTTTTAAAATCAGTTGTCAGAAAATATAGTGACAATAAAATGTTTTTACCTTGGAGCAGATAAGTATTGTTTTGAGTTTCCATAAATTGAAGGATTATAAGATTAGAAAAGAGCTGCATGCAATATTTTATTTACAATTTTTCATTTATGGGAAATGTAAGCATTTAAAACTTTTCAAACCTAATAACCTTATGAGTTTTGTTTATTGATTCACAGGCTGAAGGGGAGGAACTGCAGGAAAGTTCCAAACCTATTTCATCTATATCAGTGGATCATAAACCAGCAGGTAAGATATTTTTAAGAGTGAAAAACTATTAATTTAGGATGCATGTAGGTGAAATCAGTGAAATCTCAGAGCTGCAGGCTGGTTTCAGAAAAGCAAGTGGTACGAGAGAGGCAATATTTAGTTTGAAAATACTGGCAGAGAAACACATAGAGATGCAAAAGGATATATATGCTTGCTTCATTGACTATAGCAAAGCTTTTGATAGTGTTAAACATGAAAAACTAATCCAAGCCATGCGCAAAACAGATATTGACCCAAATGACATAGCCTTGATTTCACATTTGTATTGGACGCAAAAGACGAAGGTTAGGGTGGGGAAAGACCTCTCAGATGAAGTAGATATAAAGAAAGGTGTTAGACAAGGCTGTGCATTGTCACGATCCCTGTTCAACCTATACACAGAGTATATTTTCCGTGAGATTGATGATGTTCCTGGGCTCAAAGTGAATGGTGTAAATATAAATAATCTCAGGTATGCAGACGACACAGTACTTTTGGCTGAATCTGAAAATGGTCTGCAAAACCTTGTTACTATAATAAAAGAGAAAAGTGAACAGTATGGTCTGATGATGAATACGAAGAAGACAAAAGTCATGGTAATATCAAAGACAGAACCACCAAAAGTTAATCAAAGTGAAGGGGAAGTGTATTGAGGAGATTGAACAGTTCAAGTACTTGGATCTGCTTATCACAACAGATGCTCGATCCGACGATGCAATAAAGAGTAGGATAACAATAACCAAGAGAGCCTTCACAAAACTCTCTCATATACTAACAAGCAAGAGAGTGGGTCTACTTACAAGATTGAGAGTAATGAAATGCTTTGTATGGTCACCGTTCCTGTATGCAAGTGAGACATGGACTCTCAATAAAAACACAGAAAAGAGAATAGAGGCCACTGAAATGTGGATCTATAGAAGAATGCAGAGAATATCGTTGAAGGAGAAAGGAGCAAATAAAAAAGTCCTGGAAAGTGTTGGATTGCAAAGGCCAGAACTCTTGTTGACCATTCAAAGAAGAAAAATGAAATATTGTGGTCATTTGAGAAGACATGATAGCATTCAGAAAAGAATCCTGGATGGAAAGATTGATGGAAGGCGTGGCAGAGGGCGAAGAAGGCAGACCTGGCTGGGCAACATCCAAGAGACGTCCCAGATGAAAATGTGTGAGACGGCCCTGGACAGACGAAGATGGCGCACCGCAACAGCCCACCTAGGAGACGGGATGTCACCGTCATAGCATAGCATAGCATGTAGGTGAAAGTCATTGTATGAAAGTTATTTTCATACCTTGAGACATTTTTTTTGTGATAACGCCTATTGCATCAAGTTTCCATATCTTTCAGTGTGACAGTAATGTGTATTTTGATAAAAGTAGTTGAAATATGATACTTTGTAGTACTCCATCATTTTATCAAATACGGTAATATATAAAAAAAAATAAAGTACTTCTTGGCAGGAACAATATCAAACCTACTGATGAGAAATTACCACAACCTGATAAGTTTCAAATCCTGTCAAATATTTTTTCAACATCATTCCTTTCTTTCTTTTTTTTTTCTCAACAGGCCAGCATGGTAGTGGAGGAGCAGGTGACCCGGGCACTGGAGGTCAGAAGGCCCCTCATACTGCCCTGGAACTCAACATCAGTCCTCCCAACTTACCAACTGCAGGAGCAACAGTTGTGGACAGTGCAACACTTACACAGCGACTCGAGAGAGCTCTTGGCTCTGTGGCACCGCTACTGAGGGAGGTCTTTGTGGACTTTGCCACATTTCTCTCCAAAACCCTCATAGGTTCCCATGGGCAAGAGCTCCTCATTGGAGGTGGGGGTAAATGCATGAGATTCTTTACTCTGTTGCCTTCATCCTTAGTTGCAGTTTCACCCTCTTGTTTTTCTGTTTCACATCTTTACTGGTAACTGTGCAGCAACCTGCATGCATATATGCACGCAAGTATTGTCTTTTTATTTTTGCTTTTTATTTCTTCATATTATTATCAGAAAAGTTAATTATAATGCTTGTTTTAACTCTTCGTATACGGGGATCAAGGTCAAAATTTTTGTAGCTATTTTAAATTTAACCAGCAGACTTTCAGGGTTTGGCTCCATCATATGAAGTAGCGCAACTGTATTTTGGTGCTACATGTATTTAAATGCCGCATGAGGTGGGGCCCCTTATACTAAGAGTAAAGATGGAAAACAATTTTGACTGGATTATATTTTGTAATTTCATTACTTTACTGGGGTTGTGGCTCCGTTTGATGAAGTGTCACGCCGGTATTTTGATACTATTTAAACGCCACAGGAGGTGGCGCCCCTCACATTAAGAGTTAAGAAAGGTATACAAAAGTTATAAAAGTTCTGTTCTGCTGAAACTTTAGGCTGCAGTTTTTTTTGTACCCCTTATGTTGCTTCTTAATAAAGTTATTTGTTATTTGTCTCATTTATGTAATGTCTAACAACCAGTTCAAATGAGTAAGATATTGCAGTTTTTAATTTGATGAAACACCTTTTGAAAAAAGGTTTATCCTTTTTTCCTTCATATTGTAAAACAAAATAAAGTTTTATATTTTCCCACAAAGTTTGATATTTTCATGCTATTTTTAAAGTTGTAAAATGCTTTGTTCAAAATATCACTGCCTTAAAATTAAAATTCTGCAAAAGCCAACTTATTTGCGCCAATATCAAGACATATATAGAGTCTCGTTGTCAAATAGGATTATTAAATATCTCAGATATTCTCCTTTTTGTTTGTCTGTGAGTAGGATAGGAATTGGTATACTTATAAGATTTTAAAAGTCATTATATTTTGTACATGCAACTTTTTTTTGGTGTTATTAACCTTTTTGTTTCACCAGCAATATGTTTGTCTTGAAATAACATTTTTTGTTTTGCATGATTTTTACCCTGTCTTTATGAAATGATTTTTTTTTGCCCTAGTAATAAATGTTTTTCATTAAAAGAACAATTTTTTTAAAATGTTGATGTCCTCTATTTTTGGCCATTTCTATGACATTTAAGAGAAACTCCAAGAACTTTTTGTCTCACAAAATAGCCATGAAATATTTATAATCGCGATTACTCTTTTAGCTTCATTATGTGAGATAAAAATTCTTTTCTTATCTTATCTTATGAAATTTATAAAATATGTTAAATAAAACTTGGAAAAAATTTATCTCAAAATCTATTTTTCCTTAAAGGGGAAATACTACCCTGACTCTGTTTGTAGTACTGGCAACCAGTATGTAACTAGTAGATAACAAGAATTGTGTTTCTTCTGTTTCCCTTCAACCAGGCCTGGTCACATTGAAACAGAGTACATCTGTTGTGGAACTTGTCATGTTGCTTTGCTCACAAGAGTGGCAGAATTCATTACAGAAACATGCAGGACTTGCCTTTATTGAGCTGGTGAATGAAGGGAGGTAAGCTTGTATAAAAAACTTGAAATTGCAAACATAATAAAGGGCTTTCAGTTGACTCTTCATTTAAATTGAATGTGGGCCTGCTGTAATAGTTTTGTTATCATGTTATTTGATTGTAGATGAATTTCCTGTTCTGTAGAACTTGTAGGCTGTTTTATTTGAGCATTTTGCATTATTGGGTTTGAATGGTTAAATTGTTATGTTCCATGAATATGTCTAGACATGTTAAAATCTTTGTTTGCACCATTGAAGTAGGTTGTCTAGTTAGATATTTTTCTTGTTAGATGGTGACCACTCAATTTCCATTTTAGCCCTATGATTGTAAGTGTATAGGAATTTCACCCCTCTCTGTATTTAAATTGTTAGTGGGATATCTAATCTGAAAGAATCATCAAAATTTAAATGTACCTACAAATATACTTATAAAAATTTTAAAAATTTAAAATATACTGATAAATATTTTTCTGTGCGGCTTTCAAATATTTTCAAAGCTGGATACCTATGTACACCTTCTTCTTTGAATAGTCAAATATCCCCTAAGCACCCTGATTAATCTGTACGGAGAATAGCCTCAAATTATTTTCTAATTATTTTCAGGCTTCTGGCACATGCAACAAGGGATCATATTGTGCGTGTGGCAAATGAGGCAGAATTTATTCTCAACCGAATGAGGGCAGAGGATGTGCAAAAACATGCTGATTTTGAGGTAAGAAACTTAATCCTTAAATATCACTTCTTGCCTCTAGAAAAAGATTTTAAATTATTTGAAAAGTATTTCACTGTTTTGTCTAACATACGACATTAAAAAAATTTTTTAACAATATTTTTTTCTAATGAACCCTTAGAAAGCTGTAAAACTATCAATTAAATTGAGACAGTTGTCTCACATTCAGTATTATTTTTATGTCATACCTCAGCATGCGGTATAAAAAGCATACCACTCCCCTACGACCTAAGAAGAAAAGCAACAACTTTTATTCATTTGTCATGTCTGTCCAGAGTGCATGTGCTCAATCAATGATGGAGCGGAGAGAGGAGGAGAAACTCTGTGATCATCTCATAAAATCTGCTAAGAGGCGAGACCACTCTATGGCACACAAACAGAGAGACAAAGTGCTCAATATACTCACCAACAAACATGGAGCATGGGGATCAGATGGGGACTATGGGTGAGTGCTGAGTAAATACTGACATTGAAAGAGCAGGAATATAATTGCCCTCTCCTTGACGGGCGCTTGTATTAAAAAAAAATTCTTCGTGGCATTTATTCAGTGAGCAAGTTTTTTTTTTGTCTGCACATACATCAGTTTGCAAAGATGTTAAAAATTGAAAAATGTGCAACAAAGCTTTTGCCTTTTTATGGACTAGTTTCTGGTTAATTTAACACATTAAGAAAAGCTATAAACAGTGGACATTTGATTCTTTAATGCTTTTTAGGCCTAATTCTGAAAACTTTCCTTTTTTTATAAAGCCCAAATCAAGCATCTTTTTTGTTTAGGTATAAATTTTTTTTTGAGCTTACTTAATCAAATGCCATGGCAGATAGAAAATTCTTTGTAAGTTTGGTTTTTTTTCCATCCAAACCTCACATGTAGGTTAAGTAATACGATGATGTGTTTTCCTTTTTTTTTTTGCTTCAATACCTTTTTTTTTTTTTCTGACCATAGGAACAAAGAATTCTGGAAATTAGACATCTGGGAAGATGATTCTCGCAGAAGACGAAGAATGGTGAGAAACCCTCTTGGATCCAATCACCCAGAAGCCACACTCAAGGCTGCTATTGAGCATGGTAAGATGAAATGTACAAAATATTTTAAATTTGCATTGACTCAATTTTCTTTACATAGTATTTTTATCTAATGAATTGACAAAACACTTCCTGATTATGACTTGTAAGTAGAGAAAAAAAATTGTTTTACAACTTCAATTTTGTAAAATCTCCTCGCTGAATCTAAAATATATGCTTTGGTGATCAATGAAAGTTATCTATTTAAATACATGATTGGAAATTAACATTTCAACAATGCTAGAGTTTTGGAATAATTACATTTTTTAAAAAAAATCCAAAAATTTTAAGTGAAAATGATTCACTGCCCTCCTTCTCCAGACTGAGTTTGTGCCTGATAAAGATTTGGTGTAAGAAACTAGCACACCTGCAAAATAGGAATGTTGACTCCTTTATTTTTGTTTGTAATTATAGGTGCTGCAGAGGATGCCATCAATGCAGCAAGAGAAGCCTTTCATGCTCATTTGTCCTCCATGAAGAAGACTCAAAGAGAGACAACAGACTTTACAGATGAAGAGTTGGTCATGGAGGAAAAAGATGTGGAACAAGAGTTTTCTGGTAGGAAACATTTACTATCGGATATTGAGATAATATTTTGTTTGTCTAAGAATCATTACATAATGTAATTTGTTTTGAAAAGTAGCAGTCAAGAATGGTTTTAGCTATAAAAGTAAACACTTTGTCCAGCTAATTAAAAGTTTAATGAAAGCTCAGATTGGTAAATGCTTAAAGCTACCTGCAGAGCCTGCATGCTCCATGTTTAATGAGAGGACAGTCTTGAAAATGGCCTTGAACAAACACCTGCTTTACAAGTTTTAAGTAATTAGTAAAGGGAAAGAGAGTTTTTGACAATGTTTTTTTTCCTGCAGACAAATTTTCTGGGAGATCAAAATTGAATCTTTACATGAGGTTTAGTGTAAGGATAACTAGGGTATGAAGTTTTTAAAACTATGAAAACAATTGTCACTTTAAAGTGAAAACCTTTTTTTGTGGGTCATGACACCATAAAATAGTGGAACTGTTTATGTCTATGGTGAGATTATCATAACTGTCCTAGAGCTAAGATCTGTTCAGTTTGTAATCTTTTTTTTTTTTTGAGAGCATGCACATGTAAAGCTTTCATGCTCTAGGGGTCATCTTAGATTTTCAAAGAAACACATTTACATATAGAGCAAACTTTACAGAGCAATCTGCAATGGAAATTAGATAGGTGCAATCGTCTAGATAAGATGTTAAAGAAATATAATATCACATTAGGAACTTAACGCTGGCTTAAGTGGGTTTAAATACACTGGTTTTCTAATGGGATTTCCCACCCCATTGAAATGTGATGATTACTGTCCATGAAAATCAAACCTGACTATATATCTTACCTACAGTTATTCTGCTGAGAGGCATGGAGCAAAAAGAAATATATTTTTAATTGTAATGACATACATCTTAAAACGTTTATAACTTATATGTATACAAATTAAAATGAATACCTGTCTTATTACCTAGAACTTCAGCCTTGTAATGATTTGATTTAGTTTTTTAAAAAGGTGTTAATCAGACTGTAACTTTTTTTGGAAATTTAAGCAATTTTTATAATTCATTTTGTGCTCAAAGGGTCCCAGATGTGCCTGAAATGTATATTTTAAGGCCAAATTTTAAAAATATATTTCTTTCTGCACATTTTTTCAAAAAAGCTCAGACAATTTTTGGGAAGCTCAGTTACAAGTCTGTTTAATTCATAATTTTGGACAGTGTTATATTTTTCTTTATCCTAATAGTTATCAGCTGCTGGTGGTTTTTTTTTTATAGTTAAGTTAAAATTTCTTTCATCTCCTTTAACCACCAGGCCCAGTGGCTGTATCTACCCCTTGCAAGCTCATTGCACCCGGTGTGGCTGTCAATGGTACCATGTCTATCACCAAGAATGAGCTCTACTTTGAGATGGATGAAGAGGATGCTGAAAACAAGAAGATAGATTTCAAGGTAGGATTCAACATGTTTTTTGTTTGTGTGTTTGTATTTGTATTTATTTATACATGTTTGTGTGTTTGTATTTGCATTTGTTTATACATGTTTGTGTGTTTGTATTTGTGTTTGTTTATACATGTTTGTATTTATATTTGTATTTGCATTTATACACATATGTGTTTAATAATTCATTGTTGCATTTGTCTTGTATTTTCAAAATGTACTTTCTGTTAACATTTTGTTGGATTTGTATTTTGATGTCTGTGTATCTGTGTACTCTCTGATTCACTCTTCTGAGCTCTTAGTTCCTTTGGCTAACTGCCTAACTTTTCATTACTCTCCTTCATGTTTATCTTAATGGTTGGTGTATAGTCTTTTTTTTTGTGTGTGTTTTGTTAAAGCTGTATATGCATTGTTAAGGTTCTATAAAAGTCTCCTGAGATCTATGTCTTCAACTCCAGGATTAATTTCCTATTTGTCTTATTTTACCTTTGAATTTCTTTACTGCTTTTAAATGTTGTATTTGTTTACCTCTGTTTTTAAGTCTGCCTATCTTTCTCTGTCTGTCTATACCGCTGTACATGTCCACCAACACCCTCCTCTCATTCTTTTTCACACATCTAGGCGATTTCACACCTGTTTCAGCTGTGCTCATAGATCAAAGGGGAGTGGGGTTACAAAGATTTTTCAGCAAAGGCTCACAGTCATCATGAATGATGTTACAAGCAGCAAAGACTGTGCACTAAACATGCTTTGAGCACCCAATCTGAGTTGCTTTATGTGTGCTTTTTATTCTCAATCATACAGTGACTGTTGAGTAAGCAGATACAGATACCATTTATGAGTATGAGATAAATGCAACTGTGACTATAGTTAGTATTGTTGTTTGTCTCTGTCATCCTGCCTTTTTGGCTCTGTATCTTCCAGTATAGCTCCCTACCACTCTCTATCTCATTGCCATTTTGGTTACTTGATCTTCAGCCTACATTCTCTGGACAGATCTAAAACTGTAAACTGCATGAAAGGTTCATGAATTTTTCAAGTCAGCTGGTCTTTGTTTTCACTAAAAAAAAACCATTTACCTTAAGAGTATAATGAGGACCGTACTCTTTGTTCCCGGACACTGGTGTTCAGCATGAGTTATACTTTTCACTCTTTGAGTTTTAACTGTTATGTTTCTCTAAAAGTCTCTCAGGAGACCCTACACCTGGTTTTACGAGAGTAAAGTTTAAAGGAACAATAAAACTATTTTCTAGAAATTTCTTACATATTATATATACTCTTTATTACTCAATCAACATTCAAAAATGGCATCAATCCATTATTTAGTTCAGTATGTCTGTCCTGATTCTCAGTTGATATTTTTCATGGGCCCTTTTCTCAATTTGAATTTCAATCTGTTTCCAAAATAGCAGCACTTTTTGTCCCTGACTGTCAGTTTACCTTAGATTTTGCGTGATGAGTTAATAAAACTGTCCTTATTGGGTGGCAGGAGTTGGCCGCGTGTTAGGAAATGTTGACGATAATGGCCCTTAGAGACTCCACAAAGTTCGGCAGTGGGTGGCCCTAGACCACCCCTTGTTATTCTTTTAATGACTGCTTTGCGATTTTAATAGCTTTCCATACCTCCTAGAGGAGAGTTTTGTGTTCCCTGTTTTCCCACTACTTTTTGCGACACAATATTCTTTTTTTAAAGCTATTTATAACTTGAGTCGTAGGCATGCGCCCCTCCCTCCTCTCCTTACTCCTTCATTTCCTCTGAGCTTCCTAGCTTTTACCTCATCTGACTTTTTTTTTTCTATCTTTCTTAGGTTCTTCAGTTGCTTATAACCATAGCGCCCCCAGCATCGGGCTCCATATTGGCAGTTACAATACCTTTGTTGTCTCTCCCCAACCTTTTTTGTGAAATAAATTTCCACCTGTGTGATTCAATCTTTGCATAAATTGCCGTGTTTCTTCAAAGTTGTGGAATGCTGGTGGTCCTAAACATTTTGACATATTTTTCAAGCTTTTTATTTTGTCGTATCCCAAGTACATCGAAATATTCCATATAGTCCATCTTTTTAAATACTATTATTTGAAAGTCTTGCGTCCTAGAGTATCCTCTCCGTTTTTCCCCACCGCTACCACTAAATGAACTGCTATGCACACAAAATTTAAGAGTTTATTCATCGGCACTTTATTCCTGAATTTCACACCATCCGAACTTTGATCTTAGCTTTTTATTGCTTTGTCATAATCAGTCGTAGAGCTGCATCCAAAAACCAAATTGTTTTCTTTGATACTTCAATTTTGATCTTGATCTTCCTAATCCTTGTTTCCTTAATCCTTAATTCATGCTGCCCGTTACCTTTATGCTAAAAATTCAAAAGTAGGTTTCTTCTGTCTTCATCTATCTGCTTTGAAAAATATAAGCTAACAGGAGTATGCGCGCGGGGTGGCTATAATCGCGGCAACGACAAAACGGTTTATGGGGGCTGTGACGAGTAAAGGCATTTAACGAGTTAACACTAACTGGGCCATTTAAGTTTACAGCCCAGGGTGAATGGAGAGAATCCTCACAGCTCATGTCGAGCTAGACCTGAGGCATTACCCTCTACCAAGGAAGACAGAAGGCAACGACCTGAGGCAAACGTTCCTGGTGTCCGAGACTCCGAGGAAGACAGGAGTGAGAATGGTGGTGTGGGAGACACGCAATCTATCTAATTACCACTACCTAGGACATCTGCTTTCTATACTTTCACCAGCTCTCCTACTTTCTTTCACAGATATTCCCTAATCCTGCTCTACAAAGTCCCTGAATAATGTTTATGGGCCAAATATACTGTTTGTACGTAGACCGCCCTGCATTATTATTTGATAGCTGAAAAAAATCCTAACCTCTCACTTTCTCCAAGAAATTAGAAAATCCGCTAGGCAAACAAGACATCTTTTTGCATAATTTCTGTTATATCGATTATATTGATTCTGTGAAAAAATCCTCTAGATTTTAAAAAGGATACAGATATCACCTCAATAAGGTAGAGCAGTTACGATTATATTGATTCTGTGAAAAAATCCCCAATGCTTTTAAAAGGATAGAGACATCACCTGAATAAGGTTTAGCTGACCTCTTGCCATAGTCTGTAAAGCGTCAAGTTGAAGGTGACACTTCCCAACATTTACGAACTCATATATGTACCTTACCTTTGTCTTTCTGTCTTGTCTACATGTTAACACATTTTACTTTCTAACATTCCAACTGTTACCAACATTACACCTTTTAAAAAAATCAATTTTACCTCTTTTTCAAGTAATTAGACGTTGCCACATGCTTACTCCTTGAAGGAGACGTGTGAGAACCAAATGGATTATTTATTGATTTTGTGTTAATTTTTAGGGTACGCAAGATGTTGCCATTTTAATTACTTAACAGCATGTGCTGTGATAAGGGACCAAACATGCACTACGGCGATCTTATGCGGTTTGCTTAGTTAACTTATAAACATCAAATGAGTCAGAGGGTAGGAAAAAATAAAAGAAATAAGGGCAAATGCGTTAGGATCCAATTAACAGGAGTCTTGAAGTTCGTAAAACCAAACCATTGAACTTTATCTTTAATTTAATCACATTAAAGTAGTGTACTGTAATTTTTAAACGCTTATGATGAAGTGAAGACACGCTAACATGCGCGCGCATTTTCTCGTTTTATTTGGATATTACATTGTGTATCATTTGTAAGCCTATGCAATCAGGAAAAATCGTCCCCGTAGGCTCAAGCTTATCGTTCCGTTAGGATCAGGATTTATGTTTTTTTGTTAGAAAAGCCGTCGAGGACACGGACAAGCAAGGTTTACCGCAGTAGCCTGTAGAGCCAACCAGGCGCCAAGCGCTGCTCACAACAACCAACGGAGCCATGCTATTGCTATCTAACTTCCCTGAGACACAGACCTGGACAAAGCAGCCTTAATTTGCCTTGCTCGGGACCAGGCACAGGCAAATTGCAGGCCCACCGGCGACGCCAATTATTATGTTATGTGACAATGCGAGTTGCGTTTTAACTATGCTGAGCATAAATGCATGTACATTCATTAGAGAAGGTTTATCGTCTTCTGGAATAGGTAGAAGTAGACCTGACGTCTGGCTTTGACCTAACAACTCAGCAATCATAGTGTATGAGGTGAACCTGAATACATGATTAACAATCCAAGGAACGAAAGGGGTAGAAAATGTTCGTAGGGAGTTAAGACATCGGAGGGATGAGAAACGCCGCAAAGGCTCTTAACGGGGAAAAAGGGTGAAGGAGGGGTAAAGTCGATGCATTACTTGAACATACATCTCCTTCTTGATTTGAACTATCATAGGGTCTAGGAGAGCACGATGCTGTATGAGTTGGTTCAGGAATTGTTTTTTTTTTCTGTCTCCAATATCGGCTGTCCTTAGACTTGTATATTTTCTTCGTCACCCTTTTAACATATCTAGCTTTGCTGGTTTATTTTGTTTTCTTAACAATATTCTATCATATACCCAGGTTATGATAAGAACAGGTTAAGTGTTAATTTAACTTTTAATCTGGAGAAATTAATAGTCCCTTTGATAGATTCGTTATTCAATGATCCACATACGAATTTTATATGTGTTTCCTACAGAGCTAATTAATGCGACATTTCAGACCCACAATCTTCTAAAAGACACTATAATAATAATAATAATAATAATAATAATAATAATAATAATAATAATAATAATAATAATAATATTATTATTTTTTTATTATTATTATTATTATTATTATTATTATTTTTATTATTATTTTATTATTATTATTGTTGGTATTATTATTTTGATGGATTTTTTTTATTCATGGCAAATCAATCTCATCCATACAACTTGGTTTTGATTGTAGAGGACCTTCAGGATACCTTTGTGTTGATCCATTGTTGCGATTTGACTTCCAGTCATGACAAAAAAAATTATAAGGGCTTATACATTTTATGCTTGACTAAAAATATTGGCAATCAAGATTAAAGTCATAATTGAGATCTTTGTCACCACAAAACTAACAAGCATTATTGCCCAGAACCTGGCATCTTGTTTTACTGCCAAGCCAGCGAGCCTCCGAAAAAAAAAGAGAGTCTAGAACGCCCAATTAAAGCCAGCAGTAAGCAATGTGGTTAATCCTAGCAGATAAATGAGAACACCAACCACGCAAGTTGGGGTGCAGGGGACGTTGAGGAAAAGATATATTTTATTCAGTGTTGTCAAATACTCGGCACAGTCAGCTCCCTTATCTCTTGATTGCTGTGCCGTTTGTGTTTGGTGCTAATTGCTAAAGAAAGCACAGCCTTTCGGCGACGGCCTAACTGGATGAATTGTCTGAGCTCGTTTATTTACTCGACACATTCTTGTTCATTAAACCTCTATAAGAAAGTCTTGATTCTCCTGGTGGAGCCAACTGGCTAGCCCTGTTGTCAATTTGACAGAAAATACGCAGACCTCAGTCGAAGCCAACTCGCGCTCTTACAATCGCTTAAGTAAACACGTAAATACATGTATGTGGAATACAAGACTGTATGTGGGGCTCAAATGTGATCTTGAGTGGCTCGCAAGTTAAAAATGTATTGTGTGTGTAATTAAGTATTGCGCAACGGTAAATCTTATTTTGCCGGGCTTTATGTTGAGAATCTAATCAAGGCGCTCTTTCCGCCTCTGCTTCATTAAAAAAGCAACATGTTGCAATATCGCTTGCATTCTCCACTCACAATCTCTTGGTGTGTACTTGCGGTTTTCGGAAGTCAAACCTTTCTATCTGCCTTGAATAGCGATTTCCTCCTTGTATTGGAATCATCTCCTTCCTTGTTCCCCATATCTGCCAATTATTTGTTTCCGCCTTGTCCCCCTCTATCACGTGGTTCCTAATTCTTCGTTAAAGAGGAAAGAACTTTTTTTAGCAATGCCACGAAGGAGAAAGGTAGAAAAACAAAACAAAACGCAGGTTGTGTTTTTTATAGCCATTTCTTGTCCCTAAAACAATACATGTTTATCTTCCCCCTCCCTCGCTCAATTTTTTTTTTGTTCTTGTGTACATTGCTCGTGATACGAAAGTCCGTAAACTGAGTTTTGTTTCAAGCACGATTTAGAAGAATAATATTTGGACATGAAATAATACTCAGCACCCAAAACCATTCCGACTTTCGATATTTAAGTTCTGTTTTTAAAGCTCTTCTAAGCGTCAAAGCATGGTTTTTCGCGGAAAAACAATTCTTTCATTAATTAAGATATAAAAAGCCCGTTTTAAATGTTATAGTAATTTCTTTTTATATTTGTTTTGGCCTAGTGATTAGTTATTCAGATATAATATGCAATTCGAGTCTACATGGTTTTAGCAATAAGTTTCAGCACTGTCCGTCAATTCAATCTAGCAATGTTTCAGGCCAGGGCATAATTTATTATTTTTGTTTATTTGCCTCTTCTATGTCCTCTTAAGCTGATGTTTACCGTATCCCGTTGACTAGGAAAAAAACCTAGATCTAATAATGTGAGCTGACCGTGCACTCTCTCAATCTTGTCTCGGTTATGGATGGCGGGTTTAGGTGAGTTGTACCGTATGGTATGTTCTCTTTAGTTTTTAGTCTTGTAAGTTGTTGGTTCACACGTCATGTAACGTCACCAAGGAATTTGGTCTGGGAATGTCTCGGCTATGTCTCGACACTTCGTAGCGGTGAATTGAGGCCGTGGCCCTGGCCAGCAGGTCAGTCAAGGGTGCGGCCCAAGTTCGAGATAACCCCCCGCACCAGCTCGTCGTCTCAGGTCCGCAGACTATATGTATTTGCCCATTGTGCCATGGCATCCCAGACACTCAGTCATAGTCAGTCCATGAGGCTGCGGGACGTTATGGCGAGGAAGCACTGAGATTAATAACTTATAGATGTGTATCATGTACTTTATAAAGCAGTGATTTCATTTTTTTGTTATATTACCATTTATTTGTATCGGTTTGAGAAAGCCGACAATACTGTTTAATTACAGTGCTTTTAGCAAAGAGCAAGGCTGATTGACATATCAATGATGTGGGGTCGTAAGCTGATAATTCTTATGTACGTCTTAACATTACGTTCAATAATGATTAGGAACAACATGGCTAAACCAGATGAAGTATGTTTTGATAGAAAATGGCTTTTCACGCTTAAAAGTACAAAGGACATATGCTATTATACACCATACGGCCCGCGCATGGGTTGCAAATTTATCAGGTGATTCTATCATTTTGGGCAAAAGTTATTATATCTACAAGAGAAATACCCGCGAATTTCGTGGATTTCAGCTAAGATAATGGAATAGGTTTAAGTTAGGGTGAAAATGGGACGTCCTGTTGATTGAGACTGGTTGCTTAAAAAGGACCCTTGTATGAGATTCGCCTACCCCACTCAAAAGGCCCTACACTGCCCATGTTGTTTGTCTAAATAAAATGAAATAATATGATTAGCCGTCAATTAAAAAAAACCCCATTCAACTCTATTAAAAAGTCCATTAGGTTAAAAAAAAACGTAGCGCTCATATTTTTTTAAAAATATCGGATTTAATTGGAGTCGCCGTGTCGTGTCTCCAGAGTTGTCCAGATACATTGCAGGTCACTAGTTTATCTCAAACAGAGAATTTCACATAAAAAGCTGTCTTAGATTATGTTGTTATTTCTTTGTGTCCACCCTCCCCTCCAAAAAAAAAAAAGAAAGAATTCTTTTTCCAATTAGATCTAATCTACTACTTTACCAGTTCTTTCTAAAATGAGAATTTACCAGCATAAAGGAAATAAGAGGACCGATGGAAGTATTTGAAGAAATTTTTATTTTCGCCTGTCGGTGTTAAAATATTTGTGTGGAATTAGATACGGGCTACAATACTGCAAATTCACTTGATAACCCATTGCGTTTCTATAAAACCGTTTTCACAGCTCGCATTCAAAATAAATTTTCGAAACTGCATCGCTCAAAATCACAACTCCATGGAGAATCGAATCAACCGAGGGCCTTAAGCACGTTTCGATGCTTCTAAGGGATGCCTTTTGATTAGATTGAGACCAAGCACTTGTTTGCCGGAAACTGAAAAGGGTGTTGCCTCAATCGTTTCCGATTCAATGGGCGTGTCGATTATCCCTGTCTCTGAGTCGAGTTCGCAAGGGTTTTGTTCATGACACTGTTTCCAATCGTAACACACTCTGACTACAGCTCTCTCTCTCTCCTAGTGTGTGGGCTAAGGGAGCATAGGAAAGAAAGAAGTGGCGGAACAGTTCTTAGGAGCCCGGAATGAGTGAGTGACGCTCGGCGACTCCTTGTTTCTTTTATTTAGCTTCATCCACTGATTGTTACACCTCTATAGTGACTGAAGTTAAAATATCCCGTCGTGGCAGTCGATACAGATTGGAGTAATGATTAGATAAACTCTCAGACAGATATCCAACATAGTTAGACATGAAATGAGAGAGGGAGGAAAAAGCGTGGCATG
>BMAT01008633.1:1118-28131 GCA_019649035.1 Elysia marginata | reverse complement strand
TTTGGCGCTATATAAGTGTATATATTATTATTATTATATTATTATTATTATTGTCTCACCATTATGTAACCGGACTCTTTCAGAAACTGATGCCGATTGCCCTATTAATAGTTTATTCGCGACACCAAGATGTAAGACCGGTCACATTAAAGATAACATTGATTATTTGCTTCACATTTAATGTTGTTGGTGATGCCTTGGTCAAGGGATTTTATTATCTATAATTTTGTTACATTTCATGTCATATAGTACTGTATTTTTTGGTGAAGAATGTGATTTGTGAGGGTTTGATTCTTAAAATGGGCTCAATGGCAAGAATTCCAAAGTTCCTCCTAATTGCTCTCTTTTCCTACGTTTTCTGTTTTCTACTCTAGCGTAATAACCTCAGTACACAAAAATAAAAGCTATGTTATTTTTTTTCGTTTTGCTTCCCAAACCAAAGTTGGTGGAGGGGTGCTGTTAAAATTTTGTAATTGGTTTGTTATTTAATTGGCGAAATATTGATATGACATGTTAAGCATATAAATAAAAACTTAACGTGTTAAGCATATAAATAAAAACGTTGAATACACATGTTCTTGACACGTTATTCGAGAATAAGAAAAACCGTGTATCATATTTTTCCTATATTGCCTGAAAGTTTATTGTTGTTAAATTCAAATAAATTGTTAAATTCAAATAAATAGTGTTTATCTGTGCAACCAAAAAACGCGATAATCATAGCGAGTTCACAAAACTGTTATCTAGACTTTTCTTTGCGAAAGTTAAGAGAAATATGTAGTGGAGCTTAGTGTGAACTGAACAATAAATTCAGGGCATGTGTTGGTAGGAAGTCCACTTGGACAGCACTGCTAGATAGTCTTGTTAGCTGCAACAGTAATTTCTCCAACACCATGTGATTGCCCTCCATGACTACGGTGGCCAAATTCGGGCTGTTCATCACGCGGAGTGCCGCTATTTTAAAAAATCGGCATTGTATGTAAATTGTTAATTTTTAACGTGCATAATTCAAACTTGAGTTCATTGAAGTTGCCTGGATCATTTAGTTAAATACTATTCTAAATCATTATTTTCATTACACTTTCGAACATTAAAGCTGATCTTGGTTTCTGCTGCATTCATAATGTAACAGTACGAGCGTTTGAATGAAAAAAAAAAACAAACTAAAACGGATGAGAAAACCCAAAAGATTATGTTTTTAATTTCTTGCTGCTTCTGTCGGCTGTTTATCAGACATGGGCTTAGATTTGGAGGTCTGTGTCGAAGATGGAAATAATGAAGCTGTCAGCCTCATTATACGTTTTACCACTGTCCCTGTCTATCATTTGAATCTTTTATTGCTAAATACACTGTCTGCCTACCTGTGTACTTGTTAGGTTCGAACAGTATAGCTTAGCGGCCTTCTCAAGCAGTACGTTCCTGTTTGCTCACTTTGCATCAAACTTCATTTTACTTTTCTCCGTTCCTCTTTCTGTCTCCGAATACTCTGTCTGTCCGTCTGTGTCTGTCTGTCTGTCTGTCTGTCTGTCTCTCTCTCTCTCTCTCTCTCCCCCCCCCCCCAATCTGAGCGGAGACAAGACGTCTACCCGGTGTTTTCAAGAGCGGCGAGATGCCGGAGATTTTGATTGACACATGACAGAGTCGGAAATAATATGGACCAGAAAGGAAAACGAGAGGGGCGGGTACATGGCACCCCGTGAGAAAACAAGCGTGAAATCTGAAGAAAAGAGACTAGTCTTCAAAATTAGACATGGGGTCTAGCCGGTCTTCTAGAGAGAAAGAGAGGGAATTAGACGGCGACGCTGAAAAGGGACTGAGATGCTTATCTGGATTGTCTTGCTAGTGGCAATTTCTCCGGCTGCGCGCTATATGGGGTTCATCCTCGAGACAGAGTGTCTGGTATCCATAAAGGGTTCGACGTCAGGATGCACAGTAGCTTTTCTTTTTCTTTTTCTTCTACTTCACTTTTTCAAAATTTGAGCATACACTGAAGATTACTAGGCTGAGTTGATAATGATGTATGCGCGTGCTTTAATCCGTTTTTCAGAATTGACTGTCTATAGGTTGGGACTTCATGACTGTATAACGATATATATATGCTTGATGGAATTCCTTTGTTTAAGTCAGACCTTCCACCTCCCTCTTTCATGTTTTGTAAGGACTATACTCGACCGTCTCTTCTTTCAGGCTACCCTTATACCCAGCTACTTTCCCATATTTATGCGCCTCTATTTATCGAAATTAACAATTGTACATTTGTAGCCATTTACAATAATTGAAGTTAACACACGTGGCTGTTCATCCACAGAGGGCCTTAAGTATTTTATCAACTTCAAAAAGTGCCTTTTGGGGTCAATTTTCAATACAAAATATTTTGCTATTGAAACGCAAACAACTCACAATCAGTCTAAACTTTTCAGAAAAACTAACTGTAAGTTTTTTAAGGCCATTAAGGGCTTTGATTTATTAAAGGCCATTGAAGGCTTTGGTTTTTGTCTTCTTCTTTATTTATTTTTAATTGTAGTAAAGCAAATGCTTATGCTTCAAATGTCCTTCAAAATTCGAAAAACACTTTTGACTCATTTTGGCTATTTATGGCAACAAAATAGTTTTCTTAAAAATTACAAATGTTGGGTCATTATTTTATCTTTGGGAAAATGATTATTAGGCATTATGATGCTTAGAAATAAGGGAAAGAAATGTTTAAAATGTTTTAACGAAAATGTCTGGCAGTGGAGCGGTGCCTTTTTATGTATGGCATTATTTTTCCTGATGGAATGGATGCGTGTTGCACGGAAGACTTATTTGGATTTGGTTCTGCACTACTTTATGTGTTTCTGTACTACTTTATGTGTTTCTGTACCATATATGTTTGAAATTTCACATTTAAAAATAAAGTAAAATTCTCCTTTTTATGAATCAGACAACTTGATAAGCTTCTTAATACACCCAGCTCCTGCTGAAGTAAAGAGATTTTGATCCCCCTCAAGTTGTAACGCATTCGTTGCATGTGTCATAATGCTTCTTCACAATAACTTGGTTGCTTGTCTTAAAAGTCTCTACTTCTTTCCAATACAAGTAGACAGAAACGAAACTTTCCCTCAAATCAATAAAAAGAGTGTGTAAAACCAAAGATGGAGAATATATAGCAATGTTACTGCCACAAAAAATATTCCCAAATCGACACAATGATTTGTTTCAATTAAAGCAACTGTTGATACAATTTTAAGAGAACTGTCTAGAAATAATTGTCCTCTGCCATTATTTTCAATGTGCAATAAAGGCAACTCATAGACCAGACCTGTTAGGCTATGGGCTATCCACCAGTTTTACATCGAGATTGCCTATATAGCCATGAATTGAACTGTCACTATTATCTCAAGCAAAACAAGACAGTCTAATTCTAACTAAGTATTTGCAGCCATCTATACTATGTATGAGCCTTTTTTCCTGCTTTGAATAGGAGGGTGACTGTTTTTTTCTTTATTTCTTTTTTCTTCCAAGGCTAACGTTTATTGGTTTTGCTGATGGTGGTTATTATGGGTCACTCATTTTCCATTGCAGCGGCTGTGATGTTTGCCTTCCCTGATCATGTGACTGTGAAGAAAGTGATGGGTGCTTTACCCAGGGTTGGTGTTGGTATCAAGTATGGACTGCAAAATGCCAGGTAAATTCTAAAGAGACCCCCTTTTTATTAATCTCTCCATTTCTAATACTATCCAAATAATGTTGCCATGAGTTATCGGTTTGAGTTATCTACTGTATTGTCATCCAGCAATCGTAATAATTTTTTTAGATAGGTTGGAGACCTAAGCACATTTTAAGGTACGAGGTCTTGAATTAATGATTTAGCCAATCCAGATATCCATTTTTTTTTTACTCAGACGAGTCTCAATGGCATCAGGAAAGCAGCTTTTCAAACTGTCCAACATGACACAGAAATGGCAGAAGAGAGAGATATCGAATTTTGACTACATCATGTATCTCAACACAATAGCAGGTAAGTTATTAGGTAAAAAAAATTGTTTAAGTTGTGAAGGATTTTAGGGTCAATTTATTTTTTGCTTTGTCTTTGGACATGTAGTGCTAATCTGTGTTTGAATTATTGATTTTCTTATACATAGTTTTGGCAGGCTTGATGAATTCTCTTTTTTTATATTACACACCTTTTCAACTATTCTCAGGCCGAACATATAATGATTTGAATCAGTATCCTGTATTCCCTTGGGTTCTCGTCAACTACGAGAGTGATAAACTGGATCTGAGCAGTGCTAATTCCTACCGTGATCTTTCTAAGGTGGGTTTCCTTGCAGAGTTGATTTTGATGTAATATTTTCATATGTACTTGATGAATGTGTCAGATTTTGGAATGGTTAGAACCAAAGGTACTCATTGGACTCTGTCTAAAGTGGAAACAGAAGCCAGCAATTCACAATTTACAGCAGTATGATGCCTCATACCTTTATTTCATAAAATATTTAGTTACATTGGACCCAGCTTTCTTACAATGCTAAGAGTTACAAAAGCAAGCTTATGAGATTGTGATAATCATAAACTAGGCACGTTTTTATTCAAATCGTCTGTAAATTGATTGCATATGTTTTATCAAGGGATGTATTTTAGGGGGACGACTATTTTAGATTTTTTTAAACATCAAATGGAGGGTTAAGAAGGTCCTATTACTTGTATAATTTCCTAGATCCATTGAAAGATGTAAGTTATCACATTGAAGGCAATAGCAATAATCTTTATAAAGAGATGGGTTTCATCCTGTTAGGCCTAAGTTGTGACTTTAGTGGCTCCCAAACGATTTTTTTTTATAATTAAAAAAATATGAGCATTACAAGTAATTATTTCTATGATGTTGACATCCTCAGCCTATCGGTGCACTGAATGAAACAAGAAAGGCCTATTTTGAGGAACGCTACAACTCATGGGAGCACGACCAGATCCCTCCTTTCCATTACGGAACACATTACTCCACATCAGCGTTTACTCTCAACTGGCTTCTACGGGTGGTAAGGGTGACCTTTTCTCCTAAGAGTTTTGAAAGAATTATCAGACATTTAATCTATTCATATTACACTTATTTTGCCCATTCTATTTTTTTTATGACTGCACAGTTTTGGCTGGGATTGTTTGCAACATAACATAGGTGCATAATTTGAAAATTTAGATAAAGCTGCACGTATAGGCCATAACGAAGTTAAAAAAAACTCTTGTAGAATTAAACATTAGTGAGACTATGTACTTAATAGCTGACTATGCTGTTAATAGTTGCATTATATTGAATCATATGACATTTTCTAATTTGAAGCAGTATAAAACACTAAGCACCGTGTTGTTTATGATGTGAAAGGTTGTTTAAAACACATCTGTAGAAAGGCTTGATGAGACAGATTGTTAATAATTGAACACTCCTAGCATGCTGTGAGAAGCGCACAACTTCAGTTGTAGTAGACACATTGTAATGAAAACTTTGAAGGACTTACATACTTTATCTTTTTTCCCAATACAGGAGCCATTTACCACCATGTTTCTGAACTTGCAAGGTGGTAAGTTTGACCATCCCAACCGCATCTTTTCTTCAGTGTCACAAGCCTGGAAAAATTGCCAGAGAGATACATCTGATGTCAAGGTAGGCATAAGAAGTCCACATATGTAAAAGATGGGCAAAAAGCAAGAAAATAAAAAGAAAGAAAAAATAACCAAAACAACAACAACAACAAAAATTAGTACAATGACTTGGCTCTTGCTTATAAAATTCAAAATAAAATTCCTGCCACCAAATCAGTAGGTTAAAATTTTATGGTGCTAGGAAATTGTTACCTAGTGGGAATGCCTGACTACATAGCTCTCCCATTGTCCTTTCTTGTGCAGAAATATTAGGGATTTCTATTTGTCTGAGACAATTTATGAGTATCAGAATTGAGAAGCTATAAAGGATACACTTAGGTATTGAAACCCGATTATGGTTATGTTACATTATCAGTAAAATAAGTGACTAACATTTAGATAAGTGCAAAGAGAAAGATAAACGAAAATCTTGCAAGTGCGTCAGTTTTATGAAATCTGTATTTTTTTTTTCAAAATGATAAATTTATCGTTTATTTCCTGAAATTATGTGAGCAATTCTTTTCTTACCTATGTGTGATGTCCAGGAGTTGACCCCAGAGTTTTTCTGCCTGCCTGAGATGTTTACCAATAGTAACAGGTACAACCTTGGCAAACAGGAGGACGGTACTGTAGTCAACGATGTGGAGCTTCCACCCTGGGCTAAAACACCAGAGGAGTTTGTTCGCATCAACAAAATGGTGTGTATCTGTAGCTAAGCACAGTGTGAATCTTTTAGCATATTCTTTATAAGTAGCAATTTGGGCTATTTTAGTCAAAATTGACCAAAGGTTGCAAGCACATTGACACTAATGTTAGATATTGCAGAAATGTCACTTTTTCTATACTTAGGCCCAAGGCTTATATTTATGTTAAAAGTTATAAAAAGTTAATTTATTTCTCAGTTTGCAATTTTTTATTTTGTTACTCAATAAAAGATGATTGACAATTTTAAAAGAATGTTAACCTGAAATTTGATGTAACAACAAAATTTTTGTGTTGCAGGCATTGGAATCAGAGTTTGTGTCATGTCAGATACACAATTGGATTGACCTTATTTTTGGCTACAAACAGAGAGGTAATTGGTTAGCACATCTTTAGTACTTAATGCTAAAGCATTTCAGAGGTTTCTAGATTTTGTATTTTCACTTTTCAGTACGTTTTACATATAAGTATTTACCTGATTCGGTTTACATATTATATTTTTAGCTATGATTTAATCCTCGTCGTTGTCATCATCATCATCATCATCATCATCATCATCATCATCATCATCATCATCATTATCATCATCATCATTGCATCATCATCATCATCATCATCATCATCATCATCATCATCATCATCACCACCACCATCATTCTCATTATCATCCCCACTAATACCAACCATCATGATCAATCACCAATATTACTACTACTACTACCATTACTGCTGTTGCTGCTGCTACTACTACTACTCGCGAATATGCTTAAAAATTCAAATTCTCTCAAATTTTTCAAAAAGAAACTTAAAACTTTTTTGTTTCGATGTTCATGTGACCTTCAGTCTTCATTGGTGGCACTCATAATCTTAATGTAATTTTTGTATTGCATTTTGCTCACAATGTCTTTATTACCATATGATGATTTTTTATTTTTCATACTTTTATACAAGTAATCGGTTTTCATGTAATAGGCCCAAAGCCTGTTTCATTGCCGGATAAGTTGTTTAACACTTAAGTGACCAGAGACGTATATATGCGTCACAATTTCCAATGTGGAAGCGGCGCGAGAGGTATTTATTCGTTACAGTGTCCTATGCGCAAGGGCCTGGAGACGTATATATGCGTTACGGATGGCCCATTTGTTTTTCCAATCCAATGTTTGATTAAAATCCAGCCCAAGTAATAGAAGTTCTGTTGTTTTGAACTTAGAAGTTTCGTTTTCAAAATGCAAGATGGTTGTGGGCTAAAATTCGTTAGAAATTGCCAAAATATTGCAATTTAGACCTAGATCTAGATCTAGAAACTAAGTAAATGTAGGTGTTCATAGTGTTATAATTCTCTCAAGTTCTGGAGTAGTTATCTATTTGGATTACTTTATGGAGTGTTTTTAAGTGGATTTTAGCACTATATGAGGTTAGTTTTACATTGAATTTTGATATGTTTTGGTCCTTTTATTTGTTGATTTTGGGGCCGTGTTGGTCTCAGATGTACATGATTCTTTATGTTTATATAAACAGCCAAAATCAGTCCAAAACAAACAAAAATTCACAAAATTTACAGAGAAAAATCATTGCTATGAAGCATTATTCATCCTAGAACATTTCTAGAACATTGAATAGTATTTAAAACTTTTTAGAACAATAAAACCAGTGTTTTCTAACATATACTGGTTAAGGAAAATTTTAGCTACAGCTCCGGACCTAGGGGGGAGAATGGAGCTGTAGCTCCGGTCCTGGGGGAGAGGATCGAGCTGTAGCTCTGGTCACTTAAGTGTTAATGTAAATGTGCTGCATTGTTATTGTTATTATTGCTTTTACTACTGATGCTGCTTTTACAATTTACTGTATTGTTGATCATCAGGCCCTGAAGCCGTTAGAGCAACCAACGTATTTTACTACCTGACCTATGAGGGCAGTGTGGCTCTAGAATCTATGACAGATCCTGTAATGAAGGAGGTGTGTTTCACAACAGGATGTAAACCATACTTATTTCTCTTTCAAATGAACTTTTGTTTACATGAAACTCTTTTGGTGAATGGATATAATAAATTATCAAATTCAAAACTTTTATCTGTGTAATACAGGTAACTTTTTGTGACTTCTCTTAAAGGATTGTTGTTGTTAGGTATCATGTTTTATGTGTAAAGATATTTGTATGTGACTGATTTTTCTGAGAAAAAGAGACAAAATAAAATAAAATATTTTGACCTTATTATGACATTCTAACTGCACATTAAAATACAAGGTTTGGTAATTTTTCTGATTTGTTTCTTTTTTTTTCCATCCTATTCATAGGCTATTGAGAATCAAATCCGCAGCTTTGGTCAGACCCCAACACAACTGCTGACAGAACCACACCCTCCGCGCAGTTCTGTTATGCACTTGGTAAGTTGCACCCTCTCTTTTCTTTCTCTCTCTTCTCTGTCTGTCTGTCTTTCTATATGTCTATATATCCACCCACCCACCCATCTATCTATTCCTCCATCCATCTGTCTGTCATCTGTCTGTCTCTGTTTTTTTTAATCTATCTACTTTTCTATCTATCTATCTATAAATCTCAAATTGTCACTCCTCTTTCTCTCACCCTCTCCTACCTAATACCTTCTTTTTTTTTTTTAATCTCCCTGATGTAATGAAACAAACCGATTCTTTGTGTGCATCTCAGTCTGACACAGAATCTCACTGTCACCCTCACAAAATAATGTCACATAAAAAAAAAAAAGGTTTATATGTTGTTGTTAATGTCAATTTACAAATTAGTGTTGTGTTTAGATATCGTTGGTGGCAATAATAGCATGTGTGTCATTTTTTTAATATTGATTCTTGTAAAAAAATTGTGTTACTCATAATTGCCACTGTTCTGGTTTTCAGTAAAGCGACATCGTAATTTATTTATGCAAAAAGGTTACTCATTCAACCTGACTTGGCAAAAAGAGTGGAAGCCATCATTTTTTTTTTGCAAATATTTTTTTTAAATGCAGTTTTTTTTTTATTGTATTTCTTTGCAGCATCAGAGAATGATGGTTTTTCATTTTTAACAATGTATATAAAGTATGTGATAAGTTTTTATTGCTCATAATGTCCAGAGTCAAAGTATTGTTCATTAATGAGACTTACACATTGCAAGTAAAAAATGCAGTGCACTTAAACCATTATTTGTCTTTGCATAGCATCAAAACTAAAGTTCCGCTTTAATGCTGCCTGAATTGGAGAAAGGTGAAGCCTGACATTTGACACAGCAAAAACCAAGAGTTTGAAAGTCTTTTTAAATGCGTCATGTAGAAGGCTCCCCAAACACTGGATTGCCAATAAACCAAAAATCAAAACGAAAATTAGGTTTCTCATTGTGGCGCTTTGTAATACTCACTAAATGCACTGATACTACATCTTTGAGTCAAAGATTAGCTGAATAAGAACCTTGTAATAATGGTGTGTTATTTGCGTTCTTTAAATGGCAGGTCTGCTACCCTGTTAAAGTAAAGCAAATGGTGAATCATTTTAGCATATTAAACCTGGGCTAAAGCTGATTACTATCCCAGGGATGCCAAATTTCGGGTTTTTCGGATATTTTCATCCATTATAAATTTTCCCTTGTCTGTATTAATTATTCTTCATCAGTTACTGAAACAAAAGTAACTACTGCACAACTTGTGTCTCTGAGTCAGAATGCAATCCTTAGAGCACTTCCGGTGTTTTAAAAAAATATTTGGCATCCCTGCTATCCTTGTGTTACTCTTGCCGCATTTTATGAAGCCTGTCGCCATGCTTACCCTCCTGATAAAGGAAATACCTTTAGGTATTGCATCAGGCCAGTAAAGTATCTAATAGTTTTGTCTGCCCATGGTAAAGAAACTCATATGATTAAAAAAAAGCAGCAGGAAAGTATGGGAATAGCTCAAAACAGTCTTTTCATAACCAGCCAAGGCTTAAAGCATGGGTGAATGAAAAATAGTTCTATGAGCTTTTGCAAACCTGAAATCTTATACAGGAACGATAGTTTTATGAAAAAAATTTTTCTTTTGTTATGAATTGACTGAATCTTTCATTGTCCCCTTTTGAGGATGAATATCATGGACTCTTAAATGTTCGTGAAACCTATAAGCCACTTAATTTGTATCGTTACAGTATTTTAACTTGGAGTTCAGACAGAAGAGAACAAGAATCATTGACCAAGTTTAGTTATAGCTTAGTATAGTGCATATTTCCATATTAAAACACCATAATTCAGTTATTACATTTAGCAGATTGGATTTTATGAAAATATGTTGATTTAAGTTTCTGTATTCACTATATGTCTCACGTCCACAGTGAATGAGTCAGATGTTGCAATTTTTACTTTCAAAGGCATTGCTATTTTGAGCAAGACACTTTCCTCAGCTTTCAAATGTCAGTGGTTTCATAAAATTGTAAAAATTCTGTGGAAAGATATTACAACTTTTGTTGATTTTAAATGTATATAAAAAAAAGAAACGTAGACCTTTTAATGGCTTTTTCTTACTGTCTTTTGACTCGTTCACCCTAGACGTGAGACATATGATTCTACAAAGTCACATTCTTTACATTAGCATTTGGATATTTTTTTTATTAAAACAGTTACATTAAATTGAAAGGTCTTTGAATGTTTGAAATATACTAGGCCCCACATTATGTCACTGTGTCACCATAATTGGGTCTTTAATTGACCCTCAAGTAGTTAAATTAATTATATTGAAAACGCAAATAATATTTTGAGACTATATAACTTTCCCCTTATATATTGACTTTATAGGGTACATAAAATCTCCATCTTTTCTTTTGTCACTGAAGAATTGTGGTTACTCTTTATGATCCTGTTCTACAAAGTATTGCATTGCTGCTATCTTTATCCACCCTCAATGTAGTATAATGTATGAGTATTTGTGTTAGTTTTTGTCCATATTAATGTCTCTATGTGTTTATCCACACATTACCTATATATCTTTTTAAAATTCTGTATATAGCTTAAGCAAATCTGTGAGAAAAAAAAATTAAATTTGGATAATCATTACTGTTGTAGATTCGGTTGCTGTGAGGATCATTATTATATATTTTTTTACATATATTAGCATTACTGATTACCAGTAACAGAAAAGAAGCAGCACCAATAAGTTTGTACCTTCAGTTTAGGAGGTTTTTTTTGAAGACACATAAATTACTTTCCTTGTGTGATCTACCTTTTTCCCTTCAGCTTATAGAAAAAAACCAAGAGCGTAGAAGCATCATAAATAAGGTCGATATTTACACCTTTTCTATGCATCCACCTTTCAGTTTGCTTTTATTTTGCTGCTACACGCTTCTATCTGTTTTTGTTTTTGTCTTTGTTTCCTAATCTTTGCCTTGCTACTCATTTTTATAATTTGCATAAGAATCAAACAGGTTAATGAATTTTTTTGGATAAAGTTGACTTTTCACTCAAACATTTTCCATATAAAAAAAAAAATGAATAAATTCTCTAAAATAAGATCAACTTGGGCACCAGTTTGTTTCAAGTAATCTTTTTACGCTCAATGATCTAGCTGCATACAGGCGTACTTAAATTCATTTTATGCACTTGTAAAACTTTGAAACGTCTGCTCACAAGTTTGAGTTGACACAGGCTAACATTTTCCTGGTGTTTAAGTAATAAAATGTGAAGCTTGTGTTAAGTTCAACTTCAAATTTCCTTTAGCTCCTATGAAAACCAACAACAAAAGCCTCAGACAATTCCTAGGCCGCTCCTCTTCTTTTTCTTTGGTTTGCTTTGTTGTGTGAATCTTCCCTCGCAGTTCTTTTTTTCCTTTGCATCTTTTTCGGTGATAGAACTAGATTGAACCGAGGGCAAAGGAAATCTTTATCATGTTCGCTCACAGAGCTAATGGTAGGAATAGCCATGTAATTTAATAAGATTTTAGATCAGTCATGGAGACAGCAGACTGAGAGAAGTTGTGCATGATCATTTACTACAGTGTCTTCATTATAAGACTTGCAAGTGACATTTGTGTTAGCAAATCGTAAACACTGTCTATCTTTGATCTTTTAAAATTTAAAATAGATTTGAAGGAAGAAAGAGGAAAACATCTCTGTACAAACATAAGTTTACTTCTCATAGGTTTATAAAGTATCATCCTATCTTATTCTTTAAAAGGCAGGGGATCTTTCTTCCTTTTTCTTCTCTTTCTTCCTCTTCCACCTCCTCCTCCTCCTCCTCCTTATTCTTCTTCTTCTCTCTGCCTGTATGTCTGTCTCTGTCTCTCTTTCAGATCACAAAAAGTTCTATCCAATTAGTTCATCATATAATATAAAATGTACCCATGTTCTATCTTTAACATTTTTTAATTAACTCAAGCACTTCTGTTTACTCTACATGTTTTGAGACATGAGCAAAAGCTGATTCCCACCTATCCTTGAAACAAAAGCATGCTTGCAATGGTTTGGAGATTCGAAAGTGGCATATTGAAATATTTTTTTTTCTTCTCAAAGAATTAAAGAACAAAAAGAATGCTGGTTGATTATACATTTACCTTGAAATAGATATGTTGTTTATGTTCAGTTTTCATTTTGACATGTGGTGAAAGGGTAACATTACTTTATCATGTCTTGACGTTTGTTTTTCCTGTGTGTTATTCCATCATCCATCAATCTAAATTTCAACTGTCTATCTCAAACAAACATTCATTTCAATTATTTTATTTTGCTCTGAAGTAGATCGGTGGATTTTATTATTGGCACCTAAATCACTCTCATTCAGCACTGTTGTTTCTTCTAGGTGAAAAGGGCTGCAATGTTAAATTGTTCCCAATTTTTGTTTCGCCTTCCTTAATACAATTTTTGCTATGAGGGCAGGTGGATTGTGTTAATTCCTTTAGATAATTTTGTATTACTGAACATAAGTTACTAATAGTAACATTCATAGAAAAACCAACTCTAAATGTGAAAGGTTTTGAAGTTACAGTACTATTATTTATATGATGGTATTCAATGTGCAATGATAATACATGTACCATAAAACAATATATTGACAATCCTAGTATGTCTTGGCGGCAAAAATTTTTCTACTTTGCACAATAACTGATTTTTAAGCTAATAAGCACCTTTCTAAACTTTTCTCCATGGTGGATACTTATATGAAATAATACAGCACCTTCTTATTAAGTTTTGTAATAGTTATCTTAGAGTTGCTTTTTTATTTCAGAGCCCTATGATATTCTCAAGGTCCAGTGAGGATGTGTGTATGATCATGAAGTTTCTGTCTAACTCTCCGGTGACTCACGTAGCTGCCAACACTCACCCATCGGTGCCTACTCCAGCAGTAACATCCATCTCTTGCAACCACAACTATGCCATCAACCGTTGGAACAACAATTACATGCGTGAGTTCCTGCTGCCTTAGCTTCAATGACTACTGATGCTCCTACACCCGAAATGGAGTAGCTCTTCATGAAACTTTTGGAATTAGATATTTTTAATCAAGCTATGAAGCAAGACTCCATTTCTGAGGGATAAATTTAATTGAAAATGGTACGGCAGAGCAACAGCTGGATACTATTTTGAAATATTTCAAACACATTATTCTTGGACTTGAATTTAAGAAAAAACATTTTCAAGCTCTGCAATAGGGAGGTTCTGCAAACACTGTTACATTCCTTAATGATTACACCAGAACGTAGCTGCTGGGAGGGCAGTTAAAATCGTTCACACTAAGGTCCTGCTTAGAAGCTAGTGTCATATATGTCATGCTGCCAAACATCTGCAATGTTCATATTCAGCACCTCTTCAATACTTTCAGACTTGATTATTTTGCACAGTTTTGTATACAAGATATTCCCCAGATGATAGAAAAGCTTATTGTGGCTTGGAAAAAACATCTTTTTTTTTAAATTCCATTTTGAACAGTTGATAAACAAATTGGTGATTTCTTTAAAACTTAAAATAAGCTTAGTTATTGAAGAAAGGAGTGCATATACCTTAACTTTAATTGGCTCTATACAGGGGTGGTTAGAGATGTGGATATAGCATTTTACACATGACTGTTTTTATACCTCCACCACAGCCCAACAAGATTCGGCCAGCTTTTCGTCAGAAAAGCCAGAAACCGTAACACAGCCAAATCTGCCATTGAACATGGATCAGTTGCTAGGTATGTTTAAAGTCCATACATGTATTATGTTGTTTTATATTACTATATTGAGGAGTTATGGAGTTTTTTGCCTGTATTATCGTGAAACTGGGATACAGATTTTCACAAACTGACTTTCTTAGGACATTATGTCTCTTGCCTGGTTGATGAATAGACAAGAAAACAACAAAACTAAAATCATTCCATGTTTGTTAAGCTTTGATAAAATATTGACACCAATTGAGTTTTGGCTAAGTTGTGGGTACAGTCCAATAATAGCAGGGCTGCTTACTTGTCAAATATGGAGTGATATTGATTCATGCATATTTTTTGAGTCTCTCAAAGCTTTTTTTCCCAGGAATTTAGAACTGTCTTAAGTATAGATGTGTTTTTTGCAAAATTTGTTAAATTGTGCATGAAGCACACTAAAGCAGTGGATGGTGGATCGCTCAATAAACACTGTAAATGCTAACAATGCACCTTGCAAAATGGGTAAAAAATGAACTGCTGCCTAGTCCATTCAATCTCTAATGAGAGCAATGCAAAATACATTGTGTCTGTGTAAGACAGCATCTGGATTTAACCATCTTAAAAAATTCAAACTTCTTATGAGATGAGAAATTGTAAGAAATGACGATACCCTTATCTGATTGGGCACACACTGACAGTTGTCAAACATTACCTAACAGTTAGCCTTGCGCCAGTATGTAGCTGTAGATGACCACCAGCTTACTTCACCTCACACTGATCAAAAGTTTTTACTGTTGTTTCCTTCGAGTGGTTACTACCTAAATATTGATCATTCATGGTCAAGGCGGCTTAAAGTCTAGGATCTTTTGGGTGCTCTCTTTGACTGATTGGGGGATGCGGGTATCAAGTTTGTTGAGCTTTGTGCTCTTCTTGTCTTTGAAAGACTTATTTAAAATTTTGAACATTCAACTAATGAGAGTTAAAGCACTAACTCAAGTTTCCTTATATCTCTGTCATTATTTACTAGAGGTTCATGTCTGCCACTGTGATGACTAAATCTTAGCCACCACATTTTATTACAACTTGTTTTTATAGCAATGTCCTTATTCTTGTTTAAAAGATTCAATTAAGGCTAAAACTTGTTTTCTAGGTAAGTTTTTATGTTACTTATAAATTTTGTCTTCCACAGTGCTAAATACAGGCCTCCAGAAGAGAAGCTTGGGAGACAACTTTGACCAGCGGCTGCCTGTCACACACCATTCCTTTGCTACCACAGCAGACAACAGGTTCCTGTTTGCTTGTGGCTTCTGGGACAAAAGCTTCCGAGTGTACTTCCTAGAATCATGTATGTGTCTTTAGTTTCCCTCAGCCCATATTTTCTCTTTCTCCTTTTTAATGACTTAATGGCTGGGAAATTTAAGCAGTAGCTAAGGGATTGAATTTTCATTTTTCGACCCAGGGGAAGCTAGTTTTTAAATCCTGACAGTTTTTTAATGGTCAATTGAAGAGCATTTCCCCCCTAAACCAAGTTCAGTCTAGTTTTGCTAGGATTTTAAATTTTTAGAATCTCAACTTTAGAAACAACAGTTTTCAAATTTGAATAGTGCATAAAGGACTAAACCAACTTTAGGAAAAAAAAAACACTCATCAGTTTTCAATAGTACCTAATTTTGTTTGGTTTGGAGAGGGTATTTTTTTTTTATCTCTCCCTGTCTAAATATCAGCATTCTGTTAGCTACACTTCATTTACCCTATAAAAATTTTTTAGCCATATAAAACACTTTATCCTCCAATTCCTGATTGTTCTCCCTTTCTCATTCACACTTACAGCACGAATCATCCAGGTGGTGTTTGGCCACTTTGATGTTGTCACTTGTCTGGCAAGGTCAGAATGCAACATCAGCCAGGATTGTTATGTTGTGACTGGATCAAAAGATTGTACTGTTATGGTGTGGATGTTTAGTGCCAAGTCTCAAGCTATCCTTGGAGAGAATAACAGTATGTTTTAAGGCATCTTATATATAAATCTATACTTTATAAACCAAGTGTAACAATTAGATCCAGAAATTCTAAGGTTTTGTCCTGTTTTATCCAAATTTTTTTTTTGTAATTTCACCATTTATCAGAATCTATGCTTGAATGACAAAATTTGTTTATTTTTGCCAAAGCTCATTTTAAGGTTAAGGAGATTTTCCTATTTACTGACGATTTTTGTAGTTAATTTCAGTAGGCTACATAAGCTGGAAGACTACGTATTGATTTAGGTAAAGACATGAGCATCACATTTAAAGTCAAACTAAATCTTTTTTCAAAGTACACTTATATGCTTTTTGTGTATAAACTTTGACAAATAAATGAAAAATGAAAAGACAAGTTTTAGAATTCCTAACTATCATTTTATATTTCCTATGTTTGATCTTGATAATTTGAACTGTTTACGGTTTTGTTTCCAGCTTGGCTAAAGCTGATACTGTATTTTCATTAGCTGTATAGTGATTGCATGTTTGGACATTGAGCTGTAACTTTTTGTTGTTGTTGTAGGTATAGATGCACCAACGCCCAGGACAGTCCTAACTGGTCACCAGTCAGAAATCACCTGTGTGGCCACTATTGCTGAGCTTGGACTTGTTGTCAGTGGCTCAAAAGGTGGGCTAGTATTTTTGTTTTTGCTAAATACAGAAAGCATGACTATTGACACTGGTATCTGGCAGCTATGCAAGCTTATGAGACACATTCTTCAAAGTTGCCTTTAGTTTTGGAGAATTTTTTCTATTTATATCTTGTGTTAGAAAAATAATCCTGGGATCCTTTTGCACTTGAGTTTGCTGTAACTTTTAAGCTTATTCAACGGGTGGACACTTGACGTCCACCACATCTTCATTGAGTGAACAGAATTCCAGCTAGAAACTTAACTATTTACATAGTTGTAAACACAGTAGACTGTTTTAGAAGCACAAAATGCATTTAAGATTTATTAGGATTCTGCTCCAATGTTGAAATTTTATGGTTTTTCTCCCTTCTCTCCATCCCAGATGGCCCAAGCTTGGTTCACTCCTTGACTGGTGATCTTCTTCATTCCTTGGAACCCCCATCCAGTTGTGTGTCTCCTCGTCTGATTGCCATTTCGCGTGAGGCTTTTGTAGTAATGACTTATGACAAAGGCAATGTCTGCATGTTCAGCATCAATGGCAAGATGCTACACTTTATGGAGCACAAGGATAACATACTGGTAAACTCATGCTTCTATTTGACAAGAATTATTTTTATAAAGTGTTTTGATATATTCTAGCTATATGGTACCATGATTTTTTTTTTTTTTATGCTAAGGTTTTCAAGGGAAAAAATTTGAAGTCAACTGTTTGATTACATGATTATTATAATTATTTGGATTTTATTCTGAAAAATGTTCCCCAAATTACCAAAAGCTGGGGAAATAATGTCCTGTGACAGTATTTCTCACCTGGAATCGCACATCACAAAAAAGAAGGTTAAGTAAAGGAAAGATTGAACAAAATGAAAGAGGAAAGTGAAAAAGAAAGACCTGACTGGTTTCTGAACAGGGGAAACAAAGATGAAAGTCTGTAAAACCACTCCACTTTTATCTGCCCACTGTCAATCAACTTTTGACACATTATCAGCTTCTTTCTGGATTCGTTGTAAATTATGCACAGGATATTGCTTATGTTCAATGAATTTTATGCTTCCGGTGACTCATAGATGTACTGGTCTGCATAAAAAAGCAGCACAGGATTTTTTTTTACTATTACAATTTTTAATTTTTAAATTAGAAAATATTCATCAATATATATTCACTAGCACCATAATTGTGTTATTTGTTCATTAGAAAATAATCATTGATATATATTCACTAATATGATAATTGTGTTACTTTTGAACAAGAAGATTATAATGATTCACTAGTAAAATAATTGTGTTATTTCTTAATTAGAAAATGATCCATAATAATAGATCACTAGTATGATAATTGTGTTATTTGTTCAAATGGAAATAATCATTAGTATAGATTTACTAGTATGATAATTGTGTTACTCGTGAATTAGAAAGTAATAATTCATATAGATTCACTTGTCTTAATACTCGGTCTTTTTCGCTCTTTCAGTCTCTGATCCTGAGTCGAGACGGCCAGTATATGATGCTTGGTGGTAATTCAGGAGTAGTTGAGGTGTGGAGGGTGAACGATTTCAGCCACCTGTATGCTTTCCCTCCTTGTGACAGCTCCATTCGTTCTCTTGCTCTCACCCACGATCTCAAGTGAGTTTGAATATGATGTCTCCGCAAAATAAATTACTTTTAACTTGCCAAAGACAATTGTTCTCTAACTCTAACCATATTTATTGTAAAAGCAAGTAAGTTTCAATTGTTTCTGACTCTTGAATTTTATTGACAGTCTTCTGCAAGGATACAAAAAGCAGAAACAATAGTCTAGATAGGTTTTGGTGACACAGACAGAAGACAGAGAATCTAATGATAAGGTTATTTTACACATCCAGAAGACTTTTTTTACTTTAGGTATTTTTGTTTAAACCATGTCATTTAAGTCTCTGAAAGCCACGTCTAACTAGTCTAGACTCTTGGGATCTTAAATATATGATTGGTCTTGAAAATAACTAAATTTAAACTAAAAAACAAAAAAGCTAGATCTCTGACTCCTTCAAAATATCTCTGGCTACTTTGTAGGGAATGGTACAGAGCTTACTGAAACTCAATTAAACAATGTTATTTTTTCTTCTGCTCTCAAGGTTTTTGGTCGCTGGTCTCTCCACGGGCTGTCTGATAGTTTTCAACATCGACTTTAACAAATGGCACCATGAGTTTCAAGAGAGATACACATAAAAAGCTACATATTGAGAAATTGTAACAAAATGTAGATCTATCTGAGACGCAATAGCTGGACCATGAACAAAACATTTGAGCCAGATATTTTCCTCTCAATATTTTGAATCTTTACTGAAATGCAAAGTTGTATTTATGAAAAGTATTTATTTATCTATGTATGTTATAAATTCAATGCTCCATCAAAGATGTAAGTGCCACTGATGTAGACTTTGAACGTAGAGGAAGTAGGTTATTTTGTTTTTAACTCTTATGCTGCTGTGACAAATCTCTAGAAAATGTCTAGGTGAAACAAATTAACTAAATCAGTGATTTTTCTTTTTGTGCATAGTAAAATAGAACGCCCTTCTTGGTTTACTTTTTATAGTTTTTCATAAGCCATTTTGGAATAATTGATGTAGACACTCTGCATATGAAACTTTTCATTGGCTGAGCATGAAGAATACTATCACATGTTTACTGTCATCTTAATGACATATCTTTGATCCAGTACCTCCAGTTATGAGTGCCAGTCATGTTTGTTTGTATAAAAAAAAGACATATGGAAGACAGAATGCAAACTAAACAAGACAATAAAACAGTAATTTTCAGACACAAGTATACTCCAATGGCCCACCTTTAAAGAATGTATTACATGTCAATATCAAATGTCAATTTGTGGAGATAGTTTCAGAAGTCCTTTTTTATAAACTAAAACTTTTTTTCAAAGACACTATTTTCTGCAAAAATTTTTTTTGTATCTTGAATCACCAAAATCAAAATCATAATTGATTTAAGAATCATTCTCAACCTTATGTTGTTTTAACTTTGAAACAAAACAACGTTTCCTGATTTTCATTGCAAAGACCATTATTTGCACACAAAAAAATACATGTGGCATTGGATTTTTTTCCCACATTTTGTCTCGGAGTGCTGCATATTGTTTATTTTCAAAGAAGGCATGATAAAATCTATTATATTTTTTTATGTTACTCATGTAGGTTTTCTTTCTAGAAGAGCCACATTGAAAATGTTATTTTGTGATTCTATTGCTCTCCCCATTTTCTGTTTTACTGGTGTTTGTCTGTGATTCTGAAAATCTCAAGGCTTTATAATTTCCTCACACTATTGCTTCAGGGTCTGTTTTGATAATACGAAGACATTCCTTTTTTTTACCACTTTTGGTATGTGATTATTGATAATAGGAACTATAGCAAAAAATTGCCCCACTTTATGAAGTGACCCTTTTATGATGTACCCCAACCAGTTCAGGTGAGGGTGAAAATTATGTAACTCTAGCGGTTTGGACTGGTAGCAAGACATATTTTTAAGTAGATCAGCCCCATATTAACAAATCTCTACTATACTAGCTTTAAGTCAATGGTCATATATGAATTATGTAAAGGCCTACTTATCAAGATGACAATAGTCTAAATGGTTTTTCAAGCGTATAGTTTTTTTTATGTGTTGATGACCATGGAACATAATCTCACCTTTCTGATGTGGGGAAATATTAAAATTAGTCTCTTAAGTTGATTGAAAAGAAACAACTTTGAAATGTGAAACAGACTTAGTGTCTTTTCTATCTTGAGGAGTCGCACAAGTTACCTATAAATCTTTCTTTTTCCTTTGTTTTTGCATTTTAAATTTTGTTTTTGCTAATCTGAGTAGTATTTATTTTGCTTGTTAGAGGACCATGCCATATCCCATTTTTCACTCTGTCGCTAAAGTTTAAGTTTACATTTTGGGTGATCAATATTATCAATATTTTACAGTGCCACAAATAAATTTTTTTGTTAAATGAGGCACAGATTTGAGTGTCATTTTCTGGGTGAATTTGTGCACTCTTTTTCTTGCCAACTTCTGCAATATGGACTTTGAGTCTATCGATTCTAGTCTACTTGACTGCTCTTTCTTTCTTCGGTGTGTTTTGAAGTGGGCTTGAGGCCATATTAATATGTAATGAGTTAAACTTCAGCTTTTTTTATGTGCCGAAATGTTGCTATCTAGACTTAGTAGGTAATTGTTTGCTAGTCTGTCTTGCAAAAAGTTTTTTTCTTCTTAGGCCTGTATTGGTTCTGAATTTAGCAGTGAAACTTGCTCATGAACCAAGATAATCATCACAGGGTGTTACTCTTGGTGTTCATTTAGTTTTATTGCTTTATTTATGAGTTTGATTTGCTCTAAGTGCTATGAGAAATGTCTTGAAATAATTCCCTGCCCTTCATTCTTAGACAAGACAGATATCAAAAGAAGTGGCATCCATCCACCACACTGCTGTCCACATAAATTTATGATCCTGTACAGTCAGCAATGGTGGCAGTATAATTTTTATGCGTATATGCAATTGAAGTCATATTCTGAACATGCCTTTGTCAATATGACAAGTTTATTTTTCATTTTTCAAATTTTTCTTTTTGAGAACTATTTTTCCTAATCATTTTGAGGAAAAAGTTTCTTTGCTTGTCGATTCTGTGGTTTAAAAGAAAACAGTGGAGATGTAATCTCTGTACAAAGTTCTCCTCTATTGAGTTCAGTGAGATTGTGTAAAACAGCACAAGACTTGTTGAAATTGTTGATACAAATCTGATCTTACAATAAAAAGCCCTTAGTGCATGTTGTACTTTTTTGTGTGTTAAGAACTTCAGAAGAAAATTGGATTGTTCCTCAACTTTTTTGCTGTAGATCTAAAGAATATCGAATTGATGAGACACAACTAATGAAAAACAATATTATCTTGTTTCAAAATACAGGATGTAATTTTATGAAATGAGCACAAGGTCAGTCATTACTTTTATTTTTCCCTTTTAGGTTTTAGATTTAAAGAAAAGGTTGCCTTGCAATCATAACTTTGCTCTAAACGTTTTTGTAAGATTTAAATAGAAAACACCTGACCAATCACATCATTGGGACAAGTTTTGGTCATGTATATCAAAAACCTATGTGATTTTGTGATGAAATAATAAAATTTTCCAATGCAGCTGTGTTTTGGGTAACTTCACAAGAGAGACAATGAAAGCTGCTCATTTTGTCTAGGCCAACAAGCACATCTGTACTCTCCACATAACACAAGACAACAGACTAGATTTGTTATCTAACTGTTTAGAGAGGAAGTGGCTTTCAGAAACATTTGAATTACAACTTTTATTTATTTAATTTTTAAAATAAGTTTAGTTCTACCTTAAGGAATAAACTTTAGATTCACTGCAGGCAACTTTCTTAGTATTCATGTCTTAACCTTTTGGTGAAAAACAGTCTCCAATAAAAATGTTAAACATAACAAGCATATTGTATTTTTACTTTACATTCCATGCTTGTTTCAAGCATACTTTGTGTGAGAATTAAATAATTTTTTCCTTGTTCCTCCTTGCTCTCAAAGATCGCAATTTAATGCATATGCATATGTGTCGTTAGCATACTTATGTGTTGTGATTTAACATAAAATTAACATTCCACAATGCTTTGCAGATAGGAATTTATCTGCTACCATTTCATTCCATGCTTTTATGTCTTTTTGTCTGCTAGAGCAAGGGATTTACTTCCTATGCCCTGAATTTGATGTGAGAGTTATAAATCAGGAAAAAGATTTGCTTGAAAATGAAAGCCCATAAACAAATTTATGCTAGCACCTTGATTGGTTTGGGCTGCGTTTTGATTACTATATATTTATGTTTGTTTTTGTACTATGGTTATAATGTTTTTGTTGACCATTAGACAGCTGAAAGTCTATCCAAATCTCTCTGTGCTGGTCGTTTCTTGTATTGTGTCACCAATCAAGTTTTGCATTTGAAACAGTCACAAGTTATGCTATTTATTGTTATACTTTTACACCATTGACATCCTAGATGTATGACATGACATCAATTTAAATTGTTTCCTCTTGCTATGAAGAGGGTTTTTTGTGAAAAGCCAAAAGAGAAAAAGACAGGAAGAGTTTTTAATTTGAGAGGCAATCACTTTTTATGAATGTTAAGTAAATCACTTAACATTGGCTGTGTAGATAAAAGTTTGATGATCATTCAAAAGACAACACTGAAGTTGAAAAAAGAACACAAGTGATGATATTAAATTAGGGCCTCCTGCAATACAAATGAAAAATACCAATTGCTATTCTTTTATTATATAGAAGTGCTTTTTTAATATTAAATCATGTTTTGAATAACATAGAAACTTTGATGTTGTGGTAGAATAAGTAGATGACCTTCATGTCAGGAATGCTATATTTCATGTGTGACTTAATTTTTTAAAAAAAAAGGCATCATAACTTGATTCCAGCTCTTTTTACAGTGCTTTTCACGATATGTGATTATTTAAAGTTTCACTGAAAAAAAAAAACTGATTTGAGGTTGTTTCTTTTTAAACTACCAGTAGATGTTAATTTCATAAGGCTTATAAGTATCACATTGCTACTTTTGGCCTGTCATTATAATTTATGGGTATAATAATAATAAACCTACAGGGTTTATAAAATCAATATTTGACATGGTCATTAGAAGAAATAACATATTGATTGTACGTTTAATATAAATATCATTTTGTTTAGGCTTACAATGTTATGTTTTTTTTATCAAAGATATATATTTGCAGATTTTTTTTCGAAAGTGCAATTTTTCATGACACCAAATTAATTCAATTTTCCATATTGGTTGAAGTTCCTTAATCCTATTTTTGTACTATTTTCTTTGTTGATGTTTACCATTCTTTCCTTTTTTTTTTACACCTTCATAATGAACTTGACAAAGCTCTGTTGTCTCATAAGTGATAAAAATAATAATAATTTTAGGTTTAGATAGAAGCAGTGCAATTTGTAAAAAATGATTTAAATCCTGATTCCTCACCCTGTAAAGACAATACTTGATATCTTATATACAAGAAACTAATGGCAGTCTATGAGTCGGCAATTATGATCAGAAATTTAATAGTGTCCTTATTGTGGCTGAACTGTTTTATTTCTCCTGCATGATAAGCTAAGGCGGAGAAAGGCTAACAGGCCTATCATTAAATCGTGAAGTTCTTGGATTTTTTAATAATCATTCCAACATGGTCTTGCAGACTATAGTGGAGCAGAGTTGCTTCATCCGGGCAAACTGAGTATTTTAAGGTGTTACATCATTCACCGTTTCAATTGCAAATTCTTAAGAATAATTTAGTCTCTCATACAATTGTATTTTTAAAAATTTTTTAAATTAATTTTTAATACAACCTTTCTCTATCTGTTTATTCCACTCAATATGTATAATTTTGCTTTCAGGATCCTTCCAGAATTATAAGGTCAGGCCATGTGGATAGTAAAGGGTTTCTTTCTTTTTTTGCTTTTTTTTTTTTTAGTGTTTACAAGAATAATTATCAGATGAAGCTGAATTAAATTGCACTAAATCCTGTTTAATTAAAGACCTGTATCTGTTAAATTTTTGGTGAGAATTTTATACTGGATTTGATCATGATTTAGTTTTTTTAAATGAATGTCCGATGAGGGAAATACGAATTGTTGTATTTAGACTAACAGTCTGAGCAATGTAAAATGTTAAAGGATATTGGTATATACTGTTTTCATAAGTTTTCACCTCTTAGCTCATTCTTTTCAGTGTCTTGTCACTCTAAGACTGTTGCATTTCAACAAATGTTATTCACATTGATGATTATAGCACTCGTGAGCTCATTTAGATGAAGTGTTATTAATTGTAGAGGTGAAAGGCAGATCAAAGCCTAGCTTTGGATCCTTGAGAACACCCATGTAATCCAGATATGGGGCTAGTGGCTTGACAAAGTTTTTTTGTTATATATTTAAATAAATAATTATTTATATCTACATATTCAGCTATTTTTTCTTTCAAGCTTTTTGGTTGTGCTTTGTTGATTGTCTATTTTTTTCTCATTCAGACTATTCAAGCATTATGAATGGAAAAAAAAAATAACAGTTTTGTTATAAACTGTGTAGATTTTGTTCATTCCGATGTTTTTATATAAGAGCAACTTCCTTATCTCCATCTAATATCATAAGAATAGCAGGTAATTGAAAGTGATTATTTCTTATTATTCACGTTATGTGATACTATTTTATCATTAAATTGACTTTAGTCTTGAAATATTTTGTCTTTTTGTCTTACTTGTAAATTTTTGTTTTTAATTGTTTTGATGTTTTTAGGATCTAGCTTATGGCTTAAACTTGGAAGTAAAAGCAATTTTTCTTTTTTGAAATCCACAACGTCCCTTAAAATAATTACACATGCACGTCCATCAAGCTGAAGGAGTTATTATTAGTTAAACTAATAACAATACAAGTATTTTTTTTCTGTACATGCAAAAGATTTTGGGTATATTAAATTGACTTCTTATCATTATTCGCCTACACTGCACAAGTATAACATAATGATTTTCATTGAAACTAAGAGTAAGTCTCAAAATTAAATAAAAATCATTAGATATTTCACGGGTTTACAGTCAAAAGGAGTCTGCAAGAGTTTTTCAAAAATGAACATAGAAACAAGCTCAAAGATGTAGCCCACCTAGAATGAAAATTTCAAACAAATTTTAGCAGCAAAAAATTACAATTTCGGAAACTCACTCAGGAATTTTTTACATTTAGAATACAAATTTCAATACACAGTGACAGATGTACATGCACTTGAATTGACAGAGAGTGCATATTAAAAAGATTTAACTTTTGCGTACTCAATCGATATACAAGTTCAAGGTATGATTTAAGACACGAAATCCACAATTTATTGAAGTGGGCTTTAAGTTAAAAAGGCCAAAATTGCGTGACTTTGGTATAGTTTAAACCCTCGACTTGCATTTACCACCTTGACGCTCACAGAACCCTACCATGTCACCATCATCATCATCATCATCAGGTGCCTTGCCCCTTGGCGTTGGCGATCATGTCCTTCCAGCTCTCTCGATCCCAGGTTTCCGACAATGCGTCCGTCACTCTCTTTGTCCCCATCCAAGAAGTCATGCCATCAAGCATTTTCTCTCTTCGTCTTCCTCTGCTCTTCTTCCCCTCCATTTTTCCGGTTGTAACAAGGTTCTCTAATCCCTCTCTTCCCATTATGTGTCCCACAAACTTTGCCTGGCGTCTCCGTATTCTGTTAATCAAGGACCTGGTTGTCTCAGTCTCTTTCAGAACCTCTTCGTTCGTCTTTCTCGCCGTCCATGGTACTCTTAGCATACGTCTAAAGAACCACATCTCAGCGGCCTCAATTTTCTTTTGTATCTCTTTAGTTATTGTCCAAGCCTCACATCCGTACATGAGTATGGGTTCAATGTAACATTGAGGGGCCCGTTTTCTAGTTGTTATCGTTATTTTGTTGTTGGTTAGTAATGGTTTCATTTTTCGGAAGTTAGTTTTGGCTTGTGCAATTCTAGCTTTTATTTCTGTGTGGTTTTTACCGTCCTGTGTTATGATAGTTCTTAGATATTTGAAAGAGTCGCGTTGTTTCAATTTTGTCCCATCAACAAAGAGACCAGCGTTTAGATTTGGCCTCCGACTAATAACCATAACTTCTGCCTTTTTGCTGTTTAATTCGAGTCCCATTCTTTTACTTTCGGTTGCTGCTATGTCTATCAATTTTTGTAGATCTTCCTTATTTTCAGCTATTAACACCGTATCGTCTGCATACCGTAGATTATTGATCATTCTTCCACCTGTTATAATTCCTGGGTATTCATCTAAGTTTCTTAGGATTGTTTCACTGTAAAGGTTAAAGAGATCCGGTGAGAGTACACATCCTTATCATTTGAAAAGGGCTTGTCTCATTTTCTATCCTGACTGCTGCA